>JAHBCN010002298.1:0-94060 GCA_019359885.1 Listronotus oregonensis
GTTATGTATAAATAAAAAAGTCGCAAAAATCACAGGTTTCACAATGTTTACATTTTTTTAAAATTTAGTAAATAAGTCCAAAAGTAAATTCCTAATGGTTTTGTCTTAACCTAACCACAACTTTTTTCGATATTTTTACTTCTAACCTCACTATTTTTAAGGTCATTCCATGCACAGTTTATTACTGAAAAACATTTATTAAGTACCCCAATAACAACCAAAATCTTTATTTGTTTTAAACTTTTTGCACCACTTTGTATATATCTGTGGATCTTTTAAAAATAATTTTTCTACTTAGATAATTTAAATCATAAAATTAATACCTAGATAGACGTAAGAATTATTTTCAGGTATTACAATTTAAATAAAGCCCCGATCTAAATCTGAATGGACATTTTTGACATTTTATAGAACGGCCTCTCAGGGTTTTGCACAACCGTTTTAACTAACTCTGTTAACTAGACAGTGTCTTACAAGAATTTCCTAAATAAATAAAACACTAGGCTTTAAACAGGTTTGCCGAAAAACACATCTATCTATTTTTGAATTCTGCATCTTGCTTGTTTTTTTTTTAATATTTTGTTTGTTGGACAGTCATTCTTTTGGCTTTTATTAGATCAAGGGTAACTTAAGGGTCAGTAGTTTTCTTTCACGATTAACCTCATTCATAGCTTTGCTAATGTGGTACCTTCCACTCTAATACTTATTTTATAAGCCAGTCCTTGTGGACCAAGCCTTATCCGTAAAATAAACAAAAGTTGTTGAATGTAGAAGGTGACAAGCATGGTTTTACTGTGAACCCAAGAAGATTTAAAATGTATATAACAAGATATGCTCTTTTTTAGAAAGGTCGGAAACATTTGGTAAATTATACAAAATGTGAGAAAAAACACTACAAAACGCGATTTTTTTACTTTAATCGCAAATAACTTTGTCGTGGAGAAAAAATGATAGAGATAAAAAAGTAAATAGTTTTTTTTTTATAAAATAGGATTGGTAGAAATCGCAAAAATTATTACGTTCGTAACAAAATTACAATGAACAAAGGCAAGAAATAAACCCACTTTTTGCATGGATTTTTGTATCTTAGATTTCTCTAAGAACATTTATATTTGGTCTGAAAAAGCTTTATGCTAATAAACCATCTTGCTTGTGTTAAAATTCGTTTAACAGATTTTAAACAACAATTTTGCAATCAAATTTTATCAAAACATGTGCAATTTTTCAAATTGAGTAGACTCTAGAATATTAAATGTTATTTTTTTTTCAAATATCCTAGGGATCACATGGTCCAGGAGCCAGTAACAGATTTACATGACCAATTTCCTTTCACGCGAAAATTGGTAGAATACATCAGAGGGTTATTTTATAAGGCTTCGTGAACGTCAGCTGCGGTTCCGTTGGGACAATGAGCCGCGGTAGGCTTTTTAATAATGACCAAGCAGTAATTTTAAAATGACAACGTTAATTCACATTTAACTGGTATTTATATTGTTGTTTATAAATATGAGGCAATAATAAAGTCACAATTTTTAAAAATATATTACGGTGTAACCAAAAAGTTTAAATTTTTTACCATGGACATAGATTTACATGCTCTTCAATAAACTGTAAAATAATTTTTGTCAAAATGGTAATTGTCTCGAAAGTTACCTTCTCTCCGATTTTGACCAAATTTGGTATACCGGGGTTTTTTGGGGCGCTGTTTACGAATCTGAAAAAAATTTTTCGGCAACGTTTCGTTTTCGAGATATTCATTATCAAAGTTGAAAATCAAACTAACCTTATTTACACTATTTTTCCTTCTTTTTGCACAGAATTCTTGATTTTTACACTAGATTGGCACACAGTATTTTACAAACACTTTTTAAAAACTTGTGTTTATATTTATTTTACACCTTTGTTTCCATTTAAATGCAAACCTCCACTTTCACACGCAGCAACTTGGCCGCAACCATGTATACACCAGGAAATTATTTAGCAAACATGGCCGCCCCGCTTGAAAGGGAAGCTTCAAATTTAATAGAAAAAATGTGTAAAATAAATAAAAATACAAGGTTTTAAAAAGTGTTTATAAAATATTGTGTGCCACTTTAGTGTAAAAATAAAGAATTATGTACAAAAAGAAGGGGATAGTGTAAATAAGGTTAGTTTACTTTTCAACTTGATGATGAATATATCGAAAACGAAACGTTGCTGATTCGTAATCAACGCCTCAAAAACCCCCGTGTATTAAATTTGGTCAAAATCGGAGAGGAGGCAACTTGATTGATTGATTATGCCGGGTGGTGAATTTTTAATAGGGTGAATTATTGGCTTTCCTAATTATTTTGGACAAAAATTGCTTTGAAGTTTATTAAAGAGCATGCAAACCTACGTCCATAGTAAAAACTTTAAATTTTTTGATTACACCGTAATATATTTTAAAAAATTGTTACTTTATTATCACCTCATATTTATGAACAACAATAAAAAATACCAGTTAGTTCTGAATTAACGTTGTCATTTTTAAATCACTGCGTTGTCATTATTAAAAAGGCTACCGCGGCTTATTGTATAAAACGGAACCGCAGCTGACGTTCACGAAGCTTTACAATACAACCATTTGATGCATTCTACCAATTTTCGCTTGGGAGGAAATAACTCACTAAATTTAAAGCTGGCTCAGGGACTAACAAGCTTTTAAACTTAAAAAAAATCGAATGGTTTGGGTGCCTCCAGCAACTGTTTAAAAGTTAGACACAAAGAGTCTTAAAAAGTACTTTTAAATTTTTTTTGTCAAAAATAGAGAAAATATTGATTATTTTTAAGCAAAAAATAATCATAAATTTACTATTGCTAGGGACGCCAAAATGATCCTATCTTCATAAAAGAAAAGGTTATCAGCTTGAGGTGTAAAATATATATAAAACAATCAAATGTCAAGGTTTCATATTTTGGTCTTAACCCCATTTGCAAAATTGTCAATTTGGGAGAACAAAATGATTGCAGAATTATTATGTGAAAACCATTGCACCAAATTTAATAAAATTTTACGTAATGTTTTATCATAGCATGATGTTTTTTTTTTGGACGAATATGAAGGCCCATAAATAAATTTTTCCGTGTTTTTCACATTTTGTATATTAAAAAATGTCCCAGATCATTCTTGTTTTAAACAATGTTCTAAAGGATTTTTAGCAAATACACAATTGCCACCTTGTACATCCAACCAAAAACAGATAAGATTTGGTCTATTAGGCCTGATTTGACAACCAAGCACATGATAATGTCAATATCTTGTTCTTTAAAAACTACAATTAATACTGGTATAAGATATTTAGAAAAATTGTTTAGTCTAATGCGTTAAAGATACAATTAGGTTTGTGTTAAATAAAAATCACCTTATTCTCATCTTTGACATATAAGTTTCCAAGTCCTGCATAACAGAGAATTATTTAATCTTGTGGGCGTGCATTACATGCAAGAACAGCTGGTAGAAAGCTTGGATTTTTCTTTCGAGCCAAAAAGTTCTACTGTAAACTTTATAGTCATCCCATATTAGACCCAACTTAAAATTTTGTTTCCTATATGTAGAATAGCGTCTTCCACAGCTTTTGACAATTTTAATTTAATCCAAAGATATGCCATTTGTCGCACTAATCACCACACTTTCACCACTAAGCTTCTTTATCTTATCCACCGATAAGCTTTAGGCAACCTGTCCATCTTTGATAGGAATTGGCTTTTGCTCTAAATAGTAAAAGAGTATAATGATTTTCCCTCCGCTTCCAAAAGAGCAACACGAAGTGCCAATCTTATCCATTATTTCTTGTTATATCAAAAAAAGCCCCGAACTTTTTATTTTCCGCTTCTTTTTCGCTAAATTCTCAAAGTGTGTAAACTGCTGTACCAGAGGTAATTTAGTTTCCTTTTAAATTTTGTGCATTTTCGTTCGTAAAAAACACCTGCACAAAAAATATTTTACATTTGTTCAAAAATTTAGATATTTTTGTTAGCGACTATTTGAACTAATGCAATATATTTTTTCTTTAGGTGCGAAAATGAACACACCATATTCTTAACTTATTTAAGTCTTGTATTAATAAACTTACCCCTGCTTACCTTAAGGCAACTTTAGTTTTTTAGTATGTGGATAGAGTGTGAAAAATATAAGTTGGAAAATTTAAAGGTGACATTTACATTTGTAATCACAGCACTATAGTATATTGACCTAAACAGAAATTCTTTATTGTTTATAATCTTGTAAATATCCTTAAATTTCCTTTAGAATGTAAAATTTTTAATTTTAACATTTTAAATATTAATTTTAAAGAATTTATTTAAAAAATTAAACTAATAATTTTTTGCAATAAACCACGTTATTTTTAATTCGGAATTTTGTCACTGAAATGAAGCAGATAACTATGCAAACAATATAGTTTTTTTTAATATAGGTAAAATTAAATTATCTTTTTTATTGGCTTCTTATTTTATATTCTTGATATAAGTAACTGTTGTTTACATGTTTAATAATACTACTTAAAAGTATTTTTAATGATTATTTTTTCACAACTTTAATTTTGACTAACAATTAGAACACAAACAAGTTTTAAACCAATATGTTGGCATTACAATGTAGCATTTCTAGCCATATCTTAAAAATAATTTAATAAAAGAATTTTGCAATATAGTATATATTTTTTAGAATGAATAAATCATTCTTTATAACTAAACTTCTTTATTAGGTTCTTACATTATACGAGTATTCTCGATGTTAGCAAGTACCCTACACCTAAAATATTTCTTATTTTTTTTTGTTTTTACAGATTGTATTCTGGTTGGTATACAAAAAATAATTTTAACTATTCAAATGTTATTTATAAAAAGTCATGAGTCGAAATTTTGTTTACTGGTCAGAAATAAAGCAACAATAATACAATACCTCTCAAAAATGACGTGTTCATAATATATCACCTAAAATATAAAAAAAAACTCCATTACTTTTTATTTTTCCTATATTTTATATTTTTAGAAAGTAATAAATATGCATAATAAACAACTGTGTCTTTCGATAATGCGATTATGTGCCCACAGAAAAACAATTGAGTGGACTTGCTGCTTTTTTGTAATTTATTATATTATTTAGAATTTGGTAAACCCGATCTATTGTTATGTGTTATTTTTATTTTTAAATAGCAGTTTTAGCGTCTTCAGTAATGTTTTTAATTATTTTATTGTATATTGTGACATATAAAAACAAACTGTTTGGGGTATGTGGCTTGGAATACAATAATATTTTCAATACTTTCCGCGGTATTAATTAAATTTGAATGTTGTGACAAATCGATAGGTTGTTAAAAATATTATTTCTTAAATAAATAGGCATAGCCAATATAATACATATCTTAAATACGTATATTAGTGTGACTACGAGTAAACCGGCAGCTGGTATAAAATTGTTTTATTGCTTTCTTATTGTTGAGGTTGGTTTTATTCTCGTAAGGTATAACCTCTTGCGTAACAAATGTAAATATTATGTCTTTAAAGTTTTTATTATTTAAAACTCAATATTTGTTAAAAAATGCTGACATTGCAAAGAACCACATCTAGTAAAGATAAAACTAATAAACGTACAATACGCTAGGCTGGCTACGCTGTTTATTTACGAACAAAGGTGTGTGGCAAATTTCAAACATACCAGAATAATAAAATAGTAATAAATGGGTTTACAATGCTTTTATATTTTATGAAAGCAACGTTACAATAATGAGTTTAAATATTTATGTTTGTCCTGCATGCATAATGCTTATTTAAAAATTGACCACGGACCATAAAAATTCCTAAGTTGTTAAGTATGTATTTCTTTATCTTTTTGTTGGCTTTGTTATGTAATTTACCTTAAATTTACTTTTATGTTGTAACAAAATTTTAGGGAAATTGAAAAAAAAAAGATTTATGCTCATTTTTTATATTACTTAGATTTAAAAACTAAATTTCGACCTATCGACTATTTTAATTAGCCTGAGTAGGTAAACTAAACCACTATTAACATTTGGTAAATTTGATGTAGTTATAAAGAACAATACAAATTAGCTTACGTTTATAAGCTTTACAGCACAAATAGGAAAGCGTTAATGAAAAGCAGACATTAGATTACCTTCATAGGTGCTAGAGTGTGGAAACTTGACAAGATTATACAGGTTACGCTGTTTACGCAAGAGTTATAGATTCTGTTAATGTCTGTGAAATAGGTTTGGCACTGCAATAAATGCAAAAGGCTATTGCTTTGTACTGTCGGCCATAATTAGAATATAATTTGCATGTACCAAAATAGTTGGGGTTCCAATTACCCTGATCTGTGGAGGAATAATTACTTTTATTTTTAAAAACCACGAAGTATTAAATGGCCATGATTTTCGGGATAATGATATATTTGGTAAAACAAAGTATTGTATCGTTTAAAATAACAACTCTGTTGGTAAAAATAATAAAAAAAAATGTTTTCTTTCCGCACAATATTTTTTTTCCAAATAATAAATATGATATTCGTTAACAGTTTACCTATCCGGAGACGCCAGAAGCGGTTAGGTGCTACTGGGGTTTTTGGGGTCACTGATTACGATGAGAGAGTCGGTTAACCTCCATTACTTCAGGTTTAAAGTCATTTAAAGGTTAAGTGAATAAAAATCATTGGAAAAATCTGAAAAAATTCATGCATTTGTTTTTGAGGTCGCTAAATTCGAATCCGGCGTTGCATCTTTTTATATGCATTATATTTTTCAGATTTTTTTCATGCATTTCTCTTAACTTGACCTTTAAACGACCTTAAAACCGACCTTGTGAAGGTGAAGGTTAACTGACCTTAAAATCCGATTCGTTGACCTCGAAAACATACGTACGATTTTTTTTACATTTTTCGAATCGTACTTAACAATTTTATACCGAAAATACTTTAAAATAACCTTGGATGACCTGTGGGATAGATGTAAATAGATACCAAATTCGGATTCATCGACCTCGAAAACATATGCATGAATTTTTCCAGATTTTTTCAATGGTTTTTTTCTTCACTTGACCCTTAAATGACCTTGAACCTGACGTGATGGAGGTTAACTGACCCTCTAATCGTAATCAGAGACTTCAAAAACCTTAGTAGCACCTAACCGCTTCCGGCGTTTCCACGTAGATCAAATATTGACCAGTGTAATCAAAGGTTGATAACAGCTTCATGTCAAATAATAAAAAATCTTTATATTTTTTTAAAATTCCAAAAACTTAGGTATATAAAAAATTCATGAATTTTAAATTGCTCAAGAGCAAAAACCCTAAAAATGGCATCACATACCATAACACGTACGGTACGATGAACTGGGTGTTTCTACTGCCACAATTACTCTTTGGCAAGACCAGCAACTTATTGCTAGACATAGGTAAGTTCAATTTTATGTTTAATTTCTTTTTTCCCTGCTTTGCGCCAGTCCTTGCCGACGATGTTGTGAGGTCAGTGGTAGTACAAGATTGTGAGAAATATAAATAGTCTTAAAGATCTCACCTTAGGATCAAGTTTTCTTATTGCAACTATTTTTCCTGCAGCAACAAGCTTCTAATTTGAAGTTGCTCTTGTACAGAATTCATTTCTTACATCTAGTAGTTTTAACTTGTCGAATTCGACCTTTGTGTAATTACTTTAGATAAAATTTTGATGCAATTCTATTATAAGATATTGCAATTTCTTGTAACTGGATAACCTGTTTTCGTTAAAATTAAAGTTAATATCAAATATTCAACATCCAAAAATAACTAAATTGTAGGTTCTGGACAGCCTTATCGACCGCCTTAACAAGAAAAATCTCTACACCATAGCATAGGCAGATGACTTGGTCATATTGTTCACAGGGAAATTCGAGAGCGTACTCTGCGAAAGGATGCAGACTGCCCTCAGGATAATAGAAAGATGTTGTGTCGATCACGCCCTATCCATCAACCCGAAAAAGACAGAGATGGTTCATTTTACAAGAAAAAGGAGGATGGTGAACTTGAACGCCCCAAGACTCCTAAATACACAACTGAGCTTCTCTACAGAGGTGAAATACCGGGGGGTAACCTTTGATAGTAACCTAACATGGATCTCCCACTTGGAGAAAAGACTCAAGAAAGCATATATTTCCTATGAGCAGTGTCGCCGGACTATGCTAACCTACGGTGCTATCGTCTGGGGACAGAAAGCCCAGCAGACGACAGTCATCCGAAAACTGGACCAAGTTCAGAGAATGGCTTGTCTTAACATCACTGGAGCCATGAGAACAACACCAACTAGGGCCATGGAGGTAATCCTAAACCTCACACCCCTTGACATATTCGTCAAGGAGGTTGTTGTGATGGTTATGCTGCGCCTCCGCACTGTTGGTATAATGCCCGATGTAGGAGTTGGCGCACAGAGACGTGGCTTGTGGATTGAGGCGATAGGTTCGCTTCCACTACTGCAAGCAAAAGTCGACTCTATTGCGCCATATTTTGTTTTTAACCAACCCTACAAAATCGACATCAAGGGAGAATCGAACTCAAACGTGGCAGGTGTAATTAACATCTACACAGACGGTTCGAAAACAAAAGAAGGTACAGGATGTGGAATCTATTCTAGATCCCTAAACTTAAACATCAAATGGGCTATGGGTGAGTTGCAAGGGCCTCCAAACTGAGCTCACAGGCATAACCATAGCTGCAAAAGAAATAATCAGTAGGCACATCACTGAAAAGATCGTGCTTATCCATACGGATTGCAGACAGGCACTACTAGCCCTGAGGAGACCACGCTACACCTCAGGTCTGGTATTAGAATGTCACTGTGCCCTTGCGGATGCTTCTAGCAGGAACGTGGTCACCCTCTGCTGGACCAAAGGACACGCTCACTCCAAAGGCAACCGCATTGCTGACTCGTTGGCCAGGAAGGCTGCCGGGACCAAACCTTTTGGACCCGAGCCTTTCGTAGGTCTGACAGGGTCTGCTATGAAGGACCTAATCAAAATACACTCTCATCAGCAGTTTACAAGACGATGGGATGAAACAGTAAACTGTAACTTTTCCAGGAAGTTACTAAACTATTCTGACAGAGATACAGCTAAACATTACTTGGTAATGCCTAGGGCGAACCTTCGCCTAATCACGGGCGTTCTGACCGGATAATGTCCATTACGAAAGCACCCTTTTAGAATGGGTATAAATGACACGCCTCTATGTAGAGGTGAACAGGAAGACAAGACGGTGGAGCACATCCTTTGTGACTGCCCTGCACTCTCGTCCAAGAGAAGATCCATGTTGGGCGAGTATTGGTTTTTCTTAGCCGACATTTAGGAGATTCCTCTCTGCGACGTTCTCACCTACTTTAAATCAGTAGGATGGGCGGCGTACTAAGTGAGGAGTCCCCTTAAGGAGGAAGCACAACGGGCCTACTGAGGCCTAGGTGCCGTGATCTATATCACCCTCCTCATCTTTAGATTTAGATTCAGAACTAAATGGTAGGTTAATTTATTTAAATTGTTGAGACAAGTTTTTTTTTTAATTAAAAATAAGTTTACATATTCCAAAAAAAAGTCAGGGTTTAACTTATAGATTAAAACTATAAATAAATGTCTGATAATAAAGACAATTTTCTTTCTGAAAATATAACAGAAAAGATATTTGGATTTGCACCTACATGTATTATGGCTGAAGCTATTTAATCATCTGCTGCTGCAAATCATAAAACTCACCTGTTATGAATTTGGATATGAAATTAAAAACTGGTTGTTCAAAACAAATGTTACACTATTAGTAAATACACAAACTGGACATTTTTAAAAAAACATTTATATTGTATTTGTTTACAAAGTGTGCTCAATTTTTATTTGTGTTGTTTTTTTCTGTCTTAATTAGATTGGTTATTAATGAAAATATTAAAAAATGCATGTTAGCTTTTATGTATTATTATTGTTTTATTTGAATTAAAAGCAAAGTCACATCAATTACATTTTTTCTTTGCCTCCTAGTAAATAGTTTAATTTTTTAGTGAACAGTAAAGTTTTTGGAGTCATTGTTAAAACACATTTAATTTAAACTTGTAAAAATAATTATAATTATGGTCCTAGAGTAGGTAGATATTTTTTAGTATGTATTTAAGGCAATATAAAAAGTTAAACAATGGTTCTTTTATTATATCTAAATACAATAACGCAGACCTGGATAAAGAGTAGCGGGGCTAAACCGGCTTTGAAGTTTTACCAGAGCAATATTTACATACAAAAGAAACAGTGGTATAAAGAATTTAAAGTGGAAAAGAGATATAGTATATTGTCAGCTGTCTTAACTAAAAGAAGTAGATATTAATACTTTAAAAATGTTATCTTATTACTTATAAATAAAAAGGTTAAAGTAAATTCTATTTATCCTTTTAAACTAAATATAAGTCACTTATTGATATTTTTTCACATAGGCTCTAGTAACTGATTTAATTAATTTTTTTTTATGTCCACTTTGGCTTAAATTACAACGTCGCACCTCGGTAATTTCCAAAATATATAAATTGCAATTAAATTTTTAAGGCCCTAAGTAAACATCATAAATATTAAAATATTTGCAGTTTCCCAAAAAACAAAGTATGTTTTAAACTTGAATTGTGGTGATTGAATTTCAACCTCGCATCGGTATCCAATTTTAGACTTATTATTTTCTATCCCAAAATCAGATAATTATGCTATGCTTTTAAGACCTGTGAGCCCAGGCCGAAATGTAAATGATTTAAATTAGACCTCTGGATAATAATAGGCGATTTGACAGAGAACTTTGAGTGTCACTGCTTAAAGTGCTAGTATTTTGTTCAATTACACCTATGCTTTTATCTTGGAGCTCGTCTGTGAGGGCGACTCTTTCTTTTTTTTGGATACAGATGTGTATTATACCGCTATTTGCACTTTCTACAAGGTCCCAATCGACAATTTTTTATTTTTAACAAAATTATATTTTTTGGAATAAACTTGATTGCAGTTGTAAATTAAGTAATTTTTTTACAGTAACTACGTATTTTTTTATGCATTTAACGAGCTGGCACTTGATTTACCGCGATATTTTTGTTTATCATGCTTACCAGATTTACCCTGTATATCATTTCTTTGTACTCAATAGTTTTTAAATAATCAGCACGCTCTTTTAGAAACCTAAGAAAATTATTTCAAGTGCAATAAGTCCCTTGTACATATTTTTTATACGCTAAAAATAACCCTTTATACCTAAAAAACGCTTAAGTCAAATATTTTTTATACGAAATTCTATAATAGAATTATAAGCATTTAAAATTCAAACATAAAACCTTCCCACGAAAACGGTATCTTTGTCACAACTGGCCAACCACACGTATGAACAACGCCTGATCGACAGCGGCAACCGGGGCTAAGTTCCAATAATACATCCCGGATGAGAGCAAAGTAAATTAAATACCAACTGGCCTAGTTCGGATATTAAAATACCTTTGATTTTCAATCAGTGGATAAGTGTCATTTTCATTTATTTGTTTATTAAAAAATAATCTGTTCATTTCCGTTTAATAAGAACACATTAAGAAAAAACGTATTGCATTGGTTTGGTTAAAAAACTCAACAAGTATGGTTACAACAATAAAAAATGGATTGCATTGGGTCAAACAATCGGTAATCATGATTACTTACCAGGTATTTTTTTAAACGATAATAAACATTTTTTAGAGCGTCAACTTATTTTTTGTTAAATATATTTTGTTTGTGAAAATTGAAATGTATTTTGACAGTACATATAATTACCCTTTATATTTATTATATTGCGTATTATTTTGATATTAAACAGAATAATTTTAAAACAGATAAATGGACGGAATGTATTTTTTCTTTTTTGCTTTAAATAAAAAAAATTAACAAAGAAAAAAAAAACTAATATTAAAACTCCGCAACTCTGGTGTTGTCTCATAGAATTTTGGTGTGGCGAGAAATTTAAAGGACCAAACGTAAAGTTAATTTTGTTATTAGCCCAAAACTACTTTTTTTTAAGAAGATATATTTAAAAAATGATTTTTTAATACGCAAAGATGGAGATTTGACGTGTTTTTGGAGCAAAATAAATTTTATGCAAGGGACTTACTTAAGCAAAAACCTTTTTTTAATTGTTAAGCGGTTTATTATCCAAAAGGGAGCTAAGCATAAAAATAAGTAAAGTATTTCAGTAGGATGTCCATTATTTAACTGTTTTAATAATGCAAATGTCAATATATCCTATCTTTCATGTCCTGTTTGAATGTTTTTTTAAAATAGGCCTAACATTTCTTTGTTAATCAGTAATTGTATTATCAAAGCGATCACAAAGTGCATCCTATGCTATTGTATAACCCTTTTAAAAAAATTCCACAGATGTGATTAGGTCAAAAGCCCTGTAAACATAAATGTATCATGACAACCCTCAAACTTTGTTTGAGCTATGATGTAATTGTTGAACCTATAATTATCGGATAAGAGAACAAGACTTTTTGCAACAGCTATAATAGCATAAAAAGGATCCTTAAACTGCACACATGCTTTAAATATTGCTCATTCAGATTATCTTAATCATCAGTCGCCTTAATCTTGTATTAAACTTTATTTAATTCTAAGTAAATAGAAATAAAATGAGCTACGGTAAAAAATGCATTTAAACTGCCTTATTTAGTTTTCTAAATACTTTTGTATCGGAAATAACTTAAAATTTTACCATTCAAAAATTAATATTTGGCTAGTAAAATTATATATTTTCTTACAATATTTTAAACTGGATCCAAAATAAAACTCAAACAGCTAGACTGGAAGGTAAAAACTAAAATCAAATGGAAAGTTTCACTGCACAACAATGTAAAAAAATGTGTCCCTAGCTCTTATTTTAAAATTGCAGTTCAAACAGAATCACGTAATTTTTTAGTGAACTGTAAAAATGTTATACTTGTTGTTAAAACAACATTTATTTTAATTTTGTGAAAACAATAATAAAAAAATGAAAAAATTGTTAGAGTTTTTAGTTCTATAGTTATTAACTCTCACTATAAGTAAGGCCACCGCACTTTAGGAAGACAAGCATCCAGGCAAGTTAAATGCGTCTTAATTTCTTTAGTTTATTTTAAATGGATATTGTTTAAAGTTGGAGTAATTAAGAAATATTTTTAATATAAATTTTGTGTGTATTTTATAAAACTTAATATTAAATATTTATCATAACAAATTTAAATAAATATTTTAAGAAAGAGATTTTAAAATGTGTCTTTGGAAATAAAATTGCTTACAAATTACAACGCTATGACAATAGATGTTTCATTTTTAAAATATAATTCACGAGCCTTCATGCTTTTTACTTATTTATTTTTATTTTAATTTAAACAGTTGGTTAAAAACAAAGATATTACCTGTTTATAAAATGTAGTTAAATATTAAATATACAAGGTTAAGCACTGCCAGATATAAAGTATTTTTAACATTGTGTTAATAAATATTTTTTATTAAGGGCAATATTTGCGTTTTCACAGGGTAAGATACTACCTAAGATGTTGGTATGTCATACTTGTAGATATAAACAAATAAAATAAACGTATATCATAGTATCCTAAATTATTTTAACAAATAATGGCAATATGTGTTACGTAATCTTGAATATATCCTGTCTTACTGATATTTCCATGCTTTATGTCACAATTTTACAAACAGATATATTACGTTAATTAAAATGTTATCTATTTTTTTAAAAATACTTTTTTAATTATTTCTACATAAACAATTGTTATTAAATATGGTATTATTGATTTAAATTTTGGGTTACATTTGACACATTGTACAAAATCCTGTTTGTTTAAGAGTTGTGTTTCTAAATCTAAAAACGTATTACGTCACCAGAGTTACAAAACATAGTACTTAACAAGAAAAGCATTGCCGATCTACGTGTTCTAAACTAAAAACTTTCTCATAGGGGCACAAACTAGAATTATTTCCACCCAAAGAATTCATTTTCTAATCTCATTAGTTAGAATGCGTAAAAAGTAACAATATAGGGGTGCTTTGTCGTTTCAGTTCTCCCTTTTCCAGAAAGTTCATGTACACTCAATTGCTTGTTTAACTCTTAAGAGTTTTTCGGAGGATTTCCTACAGATGCGAGATGTACTCTTGCAAAGGAAAATAAACGTTAAATTTAACGAATCTGTACGTGCTATCTAGAAAAGAGTAAAAGAAGGAATCAGTAGCGTCCTTTTAAAAGAGAAATTATTTTATTAAAATTGATTGTGCCGTGAGCATGTAAGAACCTCTGCAATTCGTGCAAAAATGTTTATTAAAAAAATATTCTAGCAGAGCGCTTTCGGTACAAGCCATCATCAGCGCTATTCGTCAAGCAGTCATACCCTCTCACAAATAGTGGTAGTTACAATTGTGGATGTTTTATGTTAGTTGAAGTAGTTGTCTATTATTGAGATTTTCCAATTCTTATGCAAGAATATGCTTCTTTTGTTTAATTCATGTGGATATATTCTGTACCTGCTGCTTCACTTATTTCTCAGCTATAGTTTTATACTCCTTGGTTATCTTGTTGTGTAGTAGTTAATATAGAGAGACAAGTTCTGGTTTTGCTTGTTGTAAGCTGTTCGTTAGTTGGTTCTATTTTATGGCCTGTTTCGAGTTGGTGCATGAACAAAGCCGATGTTGTTTTGGTTTCTGATACTAAGCTTGTGCTCCTCAGCTCTTGCCGATATTTTTCTGTTGGTTTGGCCTATGTATTGAGGGCGGCATGTTCCACATGGTATGTTGTAGACGCCCTGATTCTCTAGTTGTATTTTGTATTTTGGGTTTCTGAGATAGGATCTGATAGTTTGGTGCGGTTTATATGTTGTTATAATATTGTGTTTTCGAAGTATCCTTCCTATTCTATCTGTTGTTTCTTTTATGTATAGCAGTACGGTTTTTATTGTCTGTTCTGTAGTGTTTTTCTGCCTTTGGTTTGTGAGTTGTTTTTGAGCTGTATTGTGAAATTTATAGCCATTCTGTTTAAGTGCTTCTGTGATTGTTTTTAATTCTAGATCCCTATTGATGACGTCTCTGAGGCGTATTGATCTTGATATCAGTGTTTTTGCTACTCCTTGTATTTGTGCTAGGTGGTGATGGGACTCTGCATTTAGGTACCTATTCTTTTCATTATAAGGATGTCTAAAAATGGAAGTTTGTTGTTTTCTTTCATCTCTAAAGTAAACTGTATTCTTGGGAGCAGTGAATTCAGGTACTTTAAAAAATTCAGAATTTCATCCCTTCCATGTGACCATACCACGAAGATGTTGTCAACATATCGTAGCCATAGCTTCGGTTTTAGATGTGCGTCAGTGAAAGCTCGAGTTTCGAAGTAGCTCATGTAGAGGTTGGCAATAGCTGAAGACAGGAAAGAGCCCATTGCTGCGCCGTCTATTTGTCTGTATATCTGCTCATCAAACATAAAATAGGCGTTTTTAAGGCAGTGTTTGGAGAAATTTATGATGTGGGGTGAAAAGTCTACTATTTCTGAAATTTGTTGAAGGGCTTCGTCTACTGGTATGCTCGGATAAAGTGATTTTACGTCAAAACTGGCTATGATGTCGTTGTGGCTTAGCTTGAGATCGTTAAGGTGTTGGATGAAATGTTTGGAATTTTTAATGTAGGAATTGGCCTTCTCCACTGATGGTTGTAGTACTGAGGCTAGGTATTTTTCCAGTTTGTGTACAGGCAAGTTGAATGCGCTGACGATTGGTCTCAAGGGTGTACCTTCTTTGTGTATTTTAGGTAGGCCGTATAGTTTTGGGACTCTGCTGGATTTTATCCGGGGGATGAGTTTTGGTTTGATTTCTTGATCTATCGGTGAATCGTTGATGATAGATTTGGTGATCTTTTCCAGATATGTTGTCGTGTCTCTGTTTACAGGTTTATAGGCTGGGTCGTCAAGCAGGTTTTTCATTTTGGTGAAATAGTCATCTGTGTCCATTACGACGCTGGCGTTGCCTTTGTCTGAGGGAAGTATGGCGATGTCTTTATTGAAATTAAGATTTTTAAGAGCTTCGCTTTCGTCATGTGTGATATTGGTTTGTGGTTGTCTAGAGGTTCTTAGAATTCTTGATACATCTTGTCGAATTTGTTCAGCGGTGGTTTTGTTAACGGTTGTTAGAGAAGCTTCGACGCTGGATATTATTTCTTCTTTCGAAATGTTCTTAGGGGTGATTGCAAAGTTAAAACCTTTGCTTAGAACATTCTTCTCTGCATCGAAAAGCTGGTGGTTCGACAAGTTGTAGACTATTTTTTTCATGGTTGGTTTCGGCGGGGTGGCTGATTTGGCGGTTTTTGAGAGGGCTTGGAACTTCCTCTCTTGTTCCGCGGTTTTTATTGCTGTGTCTGTTTCACAGCGCCAATGGGCAAGAGATTTCTATGCGACTTCAAAGAACTTGGTGTATTTTGTTAGGACCAGGTTGATGTGGTAAAGCTGATACTCCGTGTCGCTAAGTGAGCGGCGTGTGTCACGTATCTGGGCTTTGAGGAGTGCTGTTCTTGCTTCTTGTAATATAGAGGTTGTGTGCTTAGTCTTTGTGTGGTAGGAAAGTCTTTTAAAAGTAGGTAGTAGGTTGTTGTTGTGACATTTGATTAGAAAAGAGAAATCACAATGCTGGCTGCTCTTCTTTTCCCTCAGTTTTTCGTAGTGTTTGATTTTTTTTATAGGTCTTCTCCCCGTAGAGGTGTATAATGGTAATTCTGATAGATTCACGGATGGAAAAATGTGAGTGGGTCACATGAAAGGGATGGACTTCTGATTTTTTTAAAGTATTTGAATTCACTGCACCCAAGAATACAGTTTACTTTAAAGATGGAAGAATCCAACAAACTTTCATTTTTAGATATTCTTATAATGAAAACATCAGAAGGCAATCTACAACTACCCACACGAATAGGTACCTAAATGCAGAGTCCCATCACCACCCAGCACAAATACAAGGAGTAGCAAAAACACTGATATCAAGATCACTACGCCCCGCGGACCCCAACAAAAGGGATCTAGAATCAAAAGCCATCACACTAGCACTTAAACAGAATGGCTATAAAAATTCCACAATACAGAAAGCCGAAAAACACTACAGAATAGACAATAAAAACCGTACTGCCATACATAAAAGAAACAACAGATAGAATAGGAAGGATACTTCGAAAACACAATATTATAACAACATATAAACCGCACCAAACTATCAGATCCTATCTCAGAAACCCAAAACACAAAATACAACTAGAGAATCAGGGCGTCTAAAGCATACCATGTGGAACATGCGGCCTTCAATACATAGGCCAAACCAACAGAAAAATATCTGCAAGAGTTGAGGAGCACAAACTTAGTATCAGAAACAAACAAACAACATCGGCTCTGTTCATGCACCAACTCAAAACAGGTCATAAAATCGATTTTGAAAATTGCAAACAGATAGCCAATGTGGGAAGAGGATAGTTAGGGAAGCCATAGAAATAGAGAAAAATGGTTCACTGAACAAGAGAGACGATGCCCTAAACCTTCCAATAACTTTTAAAATCCTTTTTGCAAAACATGAAAAAGATGTCAATACAACAAAAAGAACCACGTTGAACCACAATCAAACTGCAACTACGCAGGGGGCGGAGCCACCACCGACACGGACCAATCACAAGTATCCACTAAGGACAAAAAGAAGATTAAAATTAAAAAAAAAAACTTTTTGGAACACTCCAGTGTGCATTGGTATAGTTACATGCTAATAAAACATACGGTGGAGTCAAAATGGAATAAATGGTAGAAAATTTTTGTGAAACATTTACAACCAAAGGATGAATGCCTATTCGGTATGCTTTAAGCTTTAAATATCAGGCAGGTTTGTTACTTGAAACTGCTTTAAAAAAAGAAAAAATGTTATGAGAAGTAAGAAAATCAACCGACACTGCGACACTTATAGACCTTATAGCAAATGGCTTACCTAATTATGTGGCTGATAAAATTGACAGAGGAATTTAACAGGAAACAAAATATCTTTACAATAAAATAGGTAGGCTGGAACATCTTGTTGAAAAGAATAAATATGATAAAAAGTATATTTACTCTGAAAATAGATCCAAAAAAATTGAAGAAAAACAACCATGTCAAATCTGTTTCAACGACAAAGTGGGAAACGTTATCATCCTGAGGAAAATTGCTGGTTTAAGGAGAAAACTCAAAAAGCAGTTGTGAAAACTGTAAATAAGTCAGAATTGAAAATTGAACTAAAAAAGAAAAATAAAAAAAAACTAGAAGTGCCACCATTAATAAAAGTAAAGTTACTATTAAATGACACTTTAAATGTTGCGGGAATTTATGACTCTGGTTCAAATGTGTCACTAATTAATTCAAAATTATTGAAGATAAAACAGAAAGATGATAGAAGTGATATAGAAATGGTTATCTTGAAGATTATTAATGGTGAGCAGAAAACAAAAAGTATGGTAACACTAAAAATAAAAATCTACAATATTGAAAGAAATATGGATATATTTGTAGTAAATAAAAATTTCAATCATGATTTTTTAATTGGTTTGGACTCTATCAAAAAATTTTAAGTAAATATAAAATAAAGAATTAAAGATCATACAATACAACAACTATCCATAAGAGAAACAGAAAACCTTTAATAAAGAGAATAAGAAAAACAAAAATTATTTGACAAATATCAAAATTTCTGATGTACTAGGTGACAAAAATAAAAAAAAGTGTTTTTAAAAACTTTGAGATATAAGAACAACAAACTAAACACATGGACAATTGTGAAATTAATTTCAATAAACATATAAATTTCAATGAACTTGGAATGGAAGTAAACTATCTCGATTTACATCAACAGTTAAAAAATTGATAAGTTGATAGAAAAATATAAATCGGTCTTTGCACAGGATAAATATGGCGTAGGCACTAAACGAGATTACGAAGCTTATATCGACTTGATGGTAGATAAATACTGTTACAAACGTCCATACAGAGGCACGGCTAAAGACAGAAAAGAAATTAAAACTCAAATAGCTAAGCTATTAAACATAAATTTGATAGAGGAATCTTACAGTCCATTTGCTGCTCCGGTAACTCTGGCTTATAAAAAAGAAGATGAAAAAAAGTAAGGTTATGTACAGATTTCAGAGAATTCAACAAATTTGTCGTCCCTCAAGCACAACCTTTTCCGCTGATTGAGAATTTAACGGTAAAAACTGTAAACTGTAAATATTTTTCTACTTTGGACATAAATTCAGCATTTTGGTCCATACTTTTGAAAATTCAAGATAGATACAAATCTGCATTTTTTTACACAAGGAGGTCATTTCAAATGGACATGTCTTTCATTTGAATTGAAGACTTCTCCAGCTATTTTTCAAAGAATATTGAGCAACATCATAATGAAATACAAACTTTCTAGTTTTGCAGTAAATTTTATAGATGATATATTAATTTTCTCAAAAAATTTTGAAGAACATGTACTACATATATTAAGACTACTAGAGGCAATACAGAAAGAAGGGTTTAGATTAAAATTTTCGCAAATAATTATGCCAAATATTTAGGCCCCATAATAGAAAACAGTTCAGTTAGACCGCAGAAAGATTACTTAACAGCTGTTAAAAACTTTCCAGTTCCAGAAACAAGAAAGAATGTACATCAATTCTTAGGAAAAAATTTCATCATAAGTTCGTACCACACAATGCAATTATCCTCGACCCGCTACACAATTTATTACGAAAAGATGTAAAACTTATATAGTCTGCAAAATGTCAGAAATCCTTTGATAAAATAAAACCTTTACTATCTTCAGAACCAATACTGAAAATCTTTGATCCTGAACCAATTGACATTTACACAGATGCTAGTATAAAAGAAGTAGGAGCAGTGTTAAAACAAAAAGATAAAAATGGAAACAGTAAGCCAGTTGCTTATTTAAAAAAAAAACTAACTGAATCACAAAAAAAGAAGAAAGCAATAAATCTAGAATATTTGGCAATAAAAGAAGCTGTAAAATATTGGCAGCACTGGCTTAGGTGAGAAGAATTCACTGTATATTCAGATTATAAACCATTAGAAGACATGAATATAAAGGTTAGAACTGATGAGGAGTTAGGTGATTTGACGTATTACTTATCCCAGTATAATTTTAAAATAAAATATAATCCAGAAAAATCAAACCAAGAAGCAGATTGCTTAAGCAGAAATCCAGTTATAGAAACTAATAAAGATATAAAAAACGACACACAAATATAGATCTAAAAAATAGCAGAAGCAAAATCTTGAAAAATGAAATTTATACAAAAAAAATAAAAACAAGAAAAAAATCATACTATCAAAGAACTTAGCAAAATCCTAATAAGAGATATCCACAATAGGCGTTTTTCATGTTTTTTTTATTAGCTTATTGCAAAGCCACATGAAAATAAAGGCCAAAAATATTTTTTCCCGATTTTTTTGGCCTCCGGAAACGCCTTAAAAATCAATTTTAAGTTTGAATTTTGTAGGCCCGTGACGTCAAGGCCCTAAATTTTCTATTGGTGGAATTTCTGCTTTGTTGTCAGCTTTTTGTTATTCGATACGCCTGTCATCAAATATCGATATGCGCAACATCTACAAAGTTGGCGTTTCCTGTCAATTGTCATATTGTCAATGTCAACCTGTATAACCTGTAACCTCTAATATTTATTAATAAATTCTAATTTGTAAATAGTGTGTGTTCTTTCCAAATATTCCAATTTAATACTATACTTATTATTATCGCCAAACTTTCCTTGATATGAACCCTTTTTACGAGTAAATTTCCGTTATTTTATTCAAAATGAAAAAAAGTGTATTGTTATTATTTGCAAAATCAGAAGCCGGCCGAGTTTAGGATCTTCAAAAATATTCTTTTCTCTTCCAAAACAAGACGATAGGAGAAAAGCCTGGTGTGCTGCTGTAGGTATTGAGAAAATGCCCAAAGGACATGCCTATTATTGTTGTGAAAATAATTTTGATGTAAGTTTTTATGTTTTATTCCAATTGAAACTATTTAGGTAGTCTGGCTGTGTTTTAGTGTAAAGTCTAAAAAGCATTTAGCATTTTAGCATTTCGTTAAAATCGATACGATTGTCGATATCGATAGTTCCTAAACAGACTTGGCATCCATGTTGAATTTGATTGGTTAGGGGAGTGGCGGGCTATTTAAATTACAATGATAATTAAACCTTAAATAGGAAAGTAAGAGGTTTGTATTTTTCCGTGATATTTAGCAGGTTTTGCTTAATTGTGTTTCTACTTTTAATTTTTACACACAACATTATCAATATCAATTGAGTGAAAATACCCTATTCTTACTGCCACATTGGAAGAACCCAGATAATAAATAAAATAACACCATTCTACACAGCAAAGAATATAATCGCAAATGTTTGACAAATTTATGATGAATGTAAAACTTGTATGAAAAACAAGTCAAGGAGGAAGACAAAATATGGTCTAATGTCACATTTAGGTCCTCCCCCCATTTCAAATTGTATCTATTGATACCATTGGAGGTTTTAGAAGGATCACGGTCAATTAAAAAATATTTTCATCTTCAGGTTGATCATTTCACAAGATATGCTTATATTTTGACATTAATAAATCAAAGCTCTAATGACTTTATTAAGCTAATAAAACATGTAACACAAAGCTACAATATGGATATGGTATTAACGGACCAATACCCTGGTATAAATTTTAAAGAATTTAAAGCATAAGCACTATGTTATAGTCAGCTGATTAATTTTCTTACTTTAAGATATTGGGCGGTGCATTGTCAGGCGGGATATAAAAAATCCCGTGTATTTTGTGGTGTCAATTATTGGCTTCCCTAATTATTTTTGACGGTAATTGTCTCGAAAGTTGCCTTTTTTGGGGCGCTAATTACGAATCTGAAAAAATATTTTTCCGGCAACGTTTCGTTTTCGATATAATCATTATCAAAGTTAAAAATCAAACCAACCTTATTTACACTATTCCCCCTTTTTTGTACACAATTCTTGATTTTTACACTAAACTGGCACACAATATTTTATTAACACTTTTTTAAACCTTGTATTTTTATTTATTTTACACCTTTTTTTCATTTAATTGCAAAGCTTTATTTACAAGCGGGGCGGCCATGTTTGCTAAATAATTCCCTGGTGTATAATACATAGTTGCGGCCACGTTGGGGCGTGTGAAAGTGGAGGTTTGCAATTAAATGGAAAAAAGGTGTAAAATAAATGTAAACACAAGTTTTTAAAAGATGTTTGTAAAATACTGTGTGAAAATTTAGTGTAAAAATCAAGAATTCTGTGCAAAAAGAAGGAGAAATAGTGTAAATAAGGTTAGTTTGATTTTCAACCTTGATAATGGATATCTCGAAAACGGAGAGGAGGCAACTTTCGAGACAATTACCTTTTTGACAAAAATTCTTTTAAAGTTTATTGAAGAGCATGCAAATCTATGTCCATGGTAAAAAATTAAGTTTTTTGGTATTATTTTTTTAAAATTGATACTTTATTATCGCCTTAAATTTAAAAAAGAAACAATAAAAATACCAGTTAAATATGAATTAACGTTGTCATTTTAAAATTATTGCTTTGTCATTTTTAAAAAGGCTACCGCGGCTTATTGTCCCGACGGAAGCGCAGCTGACGTTCACGAAGCTTTATAAAACAACCCTCTGATGCATTCTACCAATTTTCGCTTGGGAGGAAATTGGTCATGTAAATCTGTTACTGGCTCCTGGACCATTAGTTAAAATGGGCCCAATTTTAACCATATCCACTGCTTTTTTTGTTGACAATAAAATTAAAAATTTCGTTTTTTACTAAAAAAGCATTTAACGTAACCAAGAAAGCTTAGGAAAAGCTTATTCTTAAATAATAACTTAATAATTATATTAATTTTAATTTAAAAAACACCTATTGTATAATAATATAGGCAATAGTTAAATAATTTCACCATTTTATCCTTGATGTGTCAACTTTTTTGACAGATGGTTTACGATGACCATGAATAATTAAAGAAACTAGATGTTTAGAAGCCCAAAATGTTTCTGTTTTCTAAAGTAAGATTTTTTGTTAACCAAATTTTAACCATAAATAATACACTTTCAGATCTTTGCTACATTAAAATACAGAAAGAGGCAAAAAAGTTGGTTTGCCTTTATTTGAAAAATAATTCTGTTTAATTACTTTATACTCTTAAAGTTTTACTGTTCCACTTAAAGTTCTTTTAACCAGTAGATTAAATTTCTCTTGACATTTGTTACTTTATCTTTGGGAATCCAGTAATTGTCGATAAAGCAGTTACAAGTCAATCCAATTACTTTTCTTTGCTCCTTTTAACAAACAAACTTAAACGCAACAAAGACGAGAAGTTGCAAGTAGAGTTTTGAGTAAAGCAATTTATTTTTTTTATATTATGTACCAAGTGCTAGAACTTTAATACTTAACTTTAAGTATAAATCTATTTTTAAAATTTATAATTTTGTTTTAAATCAAGTGTATTTTTTTTATTTTTGTTGTCGATATGTTAATAAAATTGTGTACTGTATATTCTGGTTTTATTATAAAATTATTACCAACCCAAGAAATGACATAAAGCCATAATTCCAGGATATTAAAAAAAAATAATAAAACAAAAATGTTTATTATTTTTTATATGGCTGCTATTCAATTTAAAGGTATTACAGTTTAAATGGGTTATTTGTCTTTAATATAAGTTATACTACACTTATATTAAAGACAAATAACCCATTTAAACTGTAATACCTTTAAATTGAATAGCAGCCATATAAAAAAATTAACCCACAGATTTTTTTATGCCGTGGGGTGTAAAAAAGTCATTTTTTTGTAAAAATGGTATACCCTACTTTGGCTACCTTGTAAACAAATTTAGGTCTTTGATATAATGAAATCAATATTTTCCTTAAAAATACATTCCAAGTATTCAATGATGGTGTAAATATAATAAGTTACGCAAAATTCAAAACATTTCCATACCGACAATAAAATGGTTTCACACCCAATAAATTTAAAAAAATTCTAAATAGAAAACCCACAAACCATTATAGAAGTCACTCAGCACACTTAATACCTAATTGTAAGAGTAAACACGGCAATATTTTTTTAGATATGTTCTACATATATATTTTTGTGATGAATTCATTCATTAAAAAGTGCATGTGGGTCCTGTTCCATAGATATGGAGACTGAATGTGCCCAGCCTTATTGAATCCTAGAAACTCGCAGATAATCCGAAACAGAAAAAAGAAAAACCTCCAAAATATCTAAACACTTATCCTCGTTTCGGTCGCAAGTGTACAATCCTTTTCAAGACAAAAATACTGTTTAAAAATTTAACTAAAAATTAAATAATAATTTAAATTAAAATGGTTTCAATTTTAATATAAAAACTATAGAAATTTTACGATCGCCTTTTTCGGATTTTTTGTCATAAGGCCATATAAGGTAGTATTATTGGAAAAAAAAGAAATAAAAGGTTAATATTAAAATTTAAAATTATCGTTAAACAAAATTAATTTCCTTTATAGAAGAATATTTAATTATTTTGTAGAAATAGCTTAGAATAGCCTATCTATCATTACCACGTGTCAAACATATTAAAGTTTAGATGTTACACGCATCTTACATAGCTAAACAGATCTCTTGTATTAAATCATTTATTTTAAAAACTACCTAATGCAAATAAGACCCAAATAAAAGTTAAAGTTCCAAAGACTAATAATCACATCTATACCCCAATGTATTGGAAACAAAATCATACAAGACAATATCCCGGAAATACGGAAAAATCTGGTAATGCTGATCACTTTGGGACCCAAGGATGTCATAGAATGTGGTCAGAAACCAAAATTATATACTTAGAGCAGCACTGGAAGGATGCAGCATTCATTAACCAAAATCCTGGATGCTTTAGCAATTCTTTCTTAGATATTAGACATGTTTAAAAACCACGTATAACCAAATGTAATCCTAGCCTTACTTTAATATAATACCACGTGTTAAACGCATTATTGATACATTCATCGTCTTTTTATGCTTCAGCGCATTTAGTTTTTGTAAACATACCCTTGTAGTAGTGTATCCTATTTAATATTCAGCTGAAAACAAATGAAAATACTTATTAGTTAAAACGTTTTGTTTTTTAAAGTAAATTAAGACAATAACATCTCATAATATTTAAATTATGAAATTTAATAAAAATAATCACATATTCCAGGTAAGTTAATAGTTTAAAATATGTTTAACTATATTGGCTAATAGACTAAAACTATTCATATATTTACGTAAACCATTTCGAAGCTTAAATTAAACAAGTTACACCGTATCACCCCTTAGGCCCTGGTTTATCTAGGAATCTTCTCATCTGTATCTAAAAGTGCGGAGGGTGATAAACAACACTGCACCTAGGCCTCAGTAGGCCTGTTGTGCTACCTCCTAAAGGGGACTCCTCACTTAGTACGCTGCCCATTCTACTGATTTAAAGCAGGTGAGAAGGTCCCCAAGGGGAATCTCCTTAATGTCGGCGAAAGAAAGCCAATACTCGCCCAGCATGGATCTTCTCTTGGACGAGAGTGCAGAGCAGTCACAAAGGATGTACTCCACCGTCTCGTCTTCCTGTTTACAACCTCTATACAGAGGTGTGTCTATTTATACCCATTCTAAAGACGTGTTTCCGTAGTTGACAATGTCCAGTAAGAACGTCCCTGATTAGACGAAGGCTCGCCCTAGGCTTTGCCAAGTAATGTGCATCTTCCTGTTCACAACCTCTACACAGAGGTGTGTCCATTTATACCCATTTTAGAGACGTGTTTCCGTAGTTGACAATGTCCAGTAAGAACGTCCCTGATTAGACGAAGGCTCGCCCTAGGCTTTGCCAAATAATGTTTAGCTGTATCTCTGTCACGATAGTTCAATAACTCCCTGGAAAAGTTACAGTTTACTGTTTTATCCCATCGTGTTGTAAACTGCTGATGAGAGTATTTTTTTATTAGGTCCCTCATCGTAGACCCTGTCAGACCTACGAAAGGTTCGGGTCCAAAAGGTTTGGTCCCGGCAGCCTTCCTGGCCAATGAGTCAGCGATGCGGTTGCCTTTGGAGTGCGCGTGTTCTTTGGTCCAGCAGAGAGTGACCACATTCATGCTGGAAGCGTCCACAAGGGCACGGTAACATTCTAGTACCAGACCCGAGGTGTAGCGTGGTCTCCTTAGGGCTAGTAGCGTCTGTCTGCAATCCGTATGGATAAGCACGACTTTACCAGTAATGTTTCTACTGCTTATTTCTTTTGCAGCTATCGTTATGTCTGTGAGCTCTGTTTTGAGCACGCTGGCCAACTTACCCATAGCCCATTTGATGTTTAAGTTAAAAGATCTAAAATAAATTCCACATTCCGTACCTTCTTTTGTTTTCGAACCGTCTGTGTAGATATTAATTATACCTGTCACGTTTGTGTTCGATTCTCCTTTGACGTCAATTTTGTAGGGTTTGTTAAAATCAAAACATGGCGCAATAGAATCCACTTTCGCCTGCAGCAGTGGAAGCGATCCTATCGCCTCACTCCTCAAACGACCCCTCTGTGCGCCAACTCCTACGTCGGGCATTATCCCACAGTGGTATATATAATGGAGGCCCATTTAACCCATAACTTATTTGGGATTTTAAAGCATTATGCAGTTTCCAAGTAAAAAAAAGATATTGTAAAGCACAAAATCGAAAAAAATGTGCTTGTATTTTGTGTTCAGAGGTCTTAGTCCCTAATTCATAAAAATGTATTAGCCACCCAAAAGTGTATTCTGTGGGTGTGATGATCCTTATTTATATATCAATTTTTTTTTGGAAAGTAACAATTGTTTTTACAGCCCATGTGTTAGAGTTTCTTGATTAGTTCTGCTTATTGCAAGAATTACCAATGTATAATGCGCAGCCACTGCATAAAAGTAGTGGCGTAATATTTATATATATGATGTCACTTTTTATTAAAAGTAACCCATGGGCTTGGTAGGTTCCGGCAGTTAGTTTGGTTAATTGATACTTTGGGATGATAAATTAATAAAACTAAATCATATGCAGTAGATTAATTTTATCCGCATTGTTTTGGATTTGCGGTGCTTTTTTTTAAATTCTGATTGCGTTGTTCCAAGAGATTGGTATAAGTAAATTTACATTACATTTTTTATATATTCCGTTTAAATTTGTAAAAAAAAACGATTTAATCAATAAATGTTCTCCTTTTTTTCTGTGATATTTTATAATATTGGCAAAATCATAACTGCCTTAAAACTACATAGGTGTTTATGGATCTTTAAAAATATACACGATGTAACTAATGCGATTTCTACTTTAACCAATAACCCAAATAATATTTTGTCGATATTAGGAAACCAAAAAATATTCAAAGCATGAGCAATAAAACATTTAATAAAACAGATTTAAGTTTATTTAAAATGCTATTTAATAACGCTACCCATATACCACTTAAGTATAAATACCTATTAAAATAGAGCTATTAAACCTTTTATTAAAAATACAATAACCTTAATATTGTTATTTCTTAGGTGACATGTATTTCATACTGGTATAAATTTTGCTCATTTTTACCAACATTTTCTCTAGGGAAATGATTTTTATTTATTTACGCTTTTTAACCCTATTTAACATGCTTGTCACTCCAAGTTGTTGGAAACAAAAGTATGTTTTAAAGAAAAACGTTGATATGCATAATTTATTTAAGTTTGACGTTGCCTGTACTTTTGCTTTGTATGTTTCAAATTTTTACTAAGACAAATATTTCTAGATATTAAATTTGTAACCTTTTGTTGGTAACGGGAATAGTTCTAGGGTATGTCTTTCTGTGTTGGACAAGATAATAGCATTAGTTTTTTTTAATCTAAAAATTAAATTTGCTGGTATTGTCACTATAACAATTCTTATTAATTTATTGTTTTACTACAAATAAAGGCATTCTTTAGCTTTACATGAACGATATAATTTACTAAGAATAATTAAATATACTTAAATTGAGTTTGGTAACTGCAATTAAATCACAATAGTAAAAATATTAAAACTCTTTAATAAGCAATATATATTTTAGATAAATTATATAAAAGTTTTAACTCAACATAAGCTCGTGATAAATAAAAAAGACTACTTAAATGAAAATTAGATAATAATGCTACTTAAGATAGCGTAACAAAATTCTAAATAAAATAAGTATACTTAAAAGGCCTTAAAGGGATTGTTTTTACCATTTTATTAATGAAAAATACTAAATGGAAAAATTCTAGGTGGAGTTTCTTTGGGCATAGAGGCTCCTTAATAAATGAAAAGAAAAATAAAATATCCTGGTAGGTATGATCACTAAGGTTAGTTGTTTTAAAATTACGACAGGTCGATACTATGATTGGTTGTTTTGGAATTACTTGACGAGATGGCGCTAGTTGCTTCTAACGTTCATCTGTATTAGGTTACAGGTGTTCACAAGGCAACTGATTTACTCTCAAGGGTTGTCTACGGCCTACATTCAGTGTGACCATCCCCAACAAGGGTGAAACACGTGTAATCGGATTGGCTGGACCCGGGGTTATCCATTTACTTGGAGGCCTCGTAATTTTAAAACAACCAACCTTAGTGACCAGGATATTTTATTTTTCTTTTCATTTATTAAGGAGCCTCTATGCCCAAAGAAACTCCACCTTTTTGTTATTATTTATAACAAGGCTCAAAAGTTTAATTTTATATATATATATATATATATATATATATATATATATATATATATATATATATATATATATATATATATATATATATATATATATATATATATAAAAAGGTCAAATTTTCCTAGTCCGAAAGTCAAAGGCAACAAAGATACAGGGTGATAAACTTAATGTAATTTTTTTGAATTTTTGCCATAAATTTAGCATTTGTTCTTCGTTTTTAATGAAATTTGGGATGTGAGTTTTTTTATAGCAAATCCAATGATTAACCTCTCTTTAAATTGTTTCATAGGGGGCGTCACCAGCAACATTTTGTTTTTTTTTTAACTTCATAACTTTTTTATGCTTTGCATAATTTAATTTTTTATTTAAAATATGCATTGTGCAAACATTTTTGCTTAAAAAAGATACACTTCAAAAAATTCGCTACGATTCACCGTTTTCGAGATATTTCGATTTCAAAATTTTAATGCGCTCAACAAGAAAATACACATTCTCTATTTAAATTGCTTTATTACACGTCAAATAATGATAAAATACAACAAACTTATATGAAAATTATCGAAATTTTAAAATTCTTTTACTAAAAGATCGCCGAATCTTAAAAAATAATTGCTCATTTTGAAATCACTCAGCAGCAGTTTGAATTTTTGCCAATAATTGCTTTCTAAAACGACACTTAATATAAAATAAAATAGCATATATATATATATATATATATATATATATATATATATATATATATATATATATATATATATATATATATATATATATATATATATATATATATATATATATATATATATATATATATATATATATATATATATATATATATATATATATATATATATATATATATATATATATATATATATATATATATATATATATATATATACATCTTAACAACATTGTTGCATCATTTTAGTTGGCTATCATTTTTGCATCACCATGAAATACTGAAGTATATGCTATTATTATATGTCAAATTGATCAACTTTTTGAGGCAATAGGCGATAACGTATTCAATTTTTAATATACTCCCAAAAGAAAAAAGTTTTTTTTCAATTCATATAATCATCATTGTTACGTCATTTTACTTTACAGTTACTGCTGCGCCACAATATATAACATTTCACTTTACCACCATTTGAACATCAGATCGTGAATATTTATTTCACATAAACGCACTAGTTGCGTCAGCATTGTTGCCGTGTTTCTGAAGTAAAGAAAAATATATTTTTTAAACAAAATTTATATTTTATGGTTTTGCCGGCTATGTTAAATGCTACATCAAATAAAGAACGTTAAGTTACGTCGACGTTGGTAACTGTGTCAAAATAGAAGAGTAGAATTAAGTTTTTCTATTTTAGGATATGAAGGAAAGGATAATACTATTAAAAAGATTCGTCGAGTTTCGGCCTTACACACGCAGTGTGTATATTACACAAAATTCTAATACCTGCCTACTTCAAGTAACTTCTGACTGGCTAACTAAGTGGACATTTGAAATTTGAAATAGGCTTTAGGACATAAGTAAAGAAAAAATTCTGAAAACTGCACTTTTCTACTCGGAACGCCCTAAAACAACGGCAGTAGATTTGGGGAGTATTTAAAAGTTTGCAATCTGATTGAATATGAGTTTCTGAGGCCATAGTTGTGTTAAAATTTAAAATGACATAACATTTTATTCACTAAAGATGAAAAATTGCGACATTTTACCTATCGGACACCAAGTCCCATTCTACTTGGAAAAAATATCTTGTCACTTTCTCTTAATCATTTTTTTTCACCAAAGTATGTAAATAAGGATCAAGTTCCTATCTAAAAATCTCAGTCTCTTAAGGTACTGAGATCTAAATTTAGAACCAAGTTCTTTTTTTCACTGGGCAAGTGTTTTACTGATCTGGCAGAAAACTGGTGCTCAACGGAAGGACTAAATGTCAATCCAAGTAAAACAATTATAATACCGTTTACAAAAGGGAGGAAAACAAGGTTTATAGCTCCTATGTTAAACGGCATTACGATCAAACTTTCTAAAGTAAAATATCTTGGAATTTTCTTGACCAGAAACTCAATTGGAACTCGCAAATAAAAAGGACTATCGAAAAAGCATCAGCGGCACTATGAGCGTGGCAGACTATTGGTAAAACATGGGGTCTAAAACCCAAAAAATGATCTACTGGTCATACATTACAGTTGTAATACCTATAGTTACTTATGCCTCACTGGTTTGGTGGCCAAAAACAGAGGAAAAAACTACACAAGGAAAGTTTCTGAAACTGCAGAGACTTGCCTGCCCGGGGAAAGTTACTGAAGCAATGAAAACTTCCCCAAACCCAAGCTCTGGAAAATTTGAACCTCCTTCCCCTGCACCTGCACAAAAAGGAGGCGATACTGAGTGCCCCCAAGTCCCAGACACAAATATAAAGTCAGGAGACCTGACTGGACCCCTTTAAAAATTTTGAAAAAAATCAATATTGAAGCTCTGACCAAACCCACGGACATGATGTCTATAGTGCGGACTTCCAGCGCTTTTTTGAAGTGGTTATTCAAGACCGCCAAACTAGGGTGATAATGCAAAAGCATGAAAAAGCTCTTTTGTCTGGTACTAGTGGATCTAAGATGGAACAAGGGGTTGGAGCTGGTGTTTTTGGACCTAGATGCAGACTCTAAAGTCTCTCGGCAGGGCCCCCTCCATTTTCCCAAACTGAAATCCATGCAATTGACATTTGCGCTTCTGAATGTACCAAAAAAGGCCTTCGAGGTGCAATCATATATATTTTATCGGACAGCCAGGCTGCTTTGAAGGCATTGACTTCATGCACTTTTAATTAAAGCTACCCTGGGAATGCCGACAATCTAAAACCAACTGGCCAAACTCAACAGAGTTACTCTGGAGTGGGTACCAGGACATCAGGGAGTGGAGGGCAATGAAATTGCCGATAAACTCGCCAAGGAAGGAGCACAGAGACCATTCTATGGACCTGAACCCTTCTGTGGCCCCCACTAAAAGGCCCCTCTACAATGAACTCAGAACAGGGGAAAAAAAGGAAAAAAGGGCTTACTGGAACAACATCCCAGGACAAAGGGCAGGCGAAAAAAATTTATTTCGCATTCACCTAAGTACACAAAGAAGCTACTGGAACTTCAATAAAATGAACTTTAACTCGTTACCGACTTCCTAACATTACATGGCCCTTATAGGAATTACCTCAAAAAAATAGGAAAGACTGAGGATGAACAATGTCGGTTTTGTCATGAAGTAAACGAAACTGCAAAACACATTCCCTGTGAATGCAGAGAACTGACCCGAAAACGGCTTAAATACCTCGACTCCTAGAATATTATTCAACTTGCCGCGTAGTTCCTGAACTTTGCTAAAGGTATAGGAATAACCGGTCACTAACCAACGAAGGGTATTCACAAAAGATCTCTTTAGGTCGAAGTGAAGGAGGGCAAAAGAGCCGAGCGCCCCCCGTTCATTACAATACAAACTGAGTCTGGCTAAGTTAGTGAATGTTCTATTTCTTTAATATTAGAAATTTTTTTTCACTAAAAGAGACAGATCAGTAAACTTTCCAAGTGAAAGAACTTGGTCTAATTTTAGATTTTGTTATTTTCAGAGGCTGAAATTTTGGAAATTAATTTGGCCCATATTTTACAGGAGTTTTTATGGGATTTACATACTCTAGTCTAAATATTTTATCAAAATATAAAATCCAAGGCACATATCGCTCGTCTAGAGCAACAAAGGGACAAGTGCCAAATTTGTAATTTTTTGGGTAGGACGAAAAAAAATTAATTCTGAAAATTATTATTCATCTGATTTTATTTAAAATTATTATGCGTTGGTAATTTTAGCAATAAGCTTTTAATTACACTAAATATGGTTGTTGGCACCTTTGTGATCAAACGTATTTAAAACAAAAAAAAGGTATCCCATTACTGTTTCCTTGCGCTTGGTACCTTTTTGCTCTTTTCTTATTTCAAACTTTTGGCCTTTAGATTTCCCTTTAAAGGTACTAAGACTTGTTTTATGGGGAACAGAGATTTTTTATTTAAAATTTTTTTATGTACCACATTTCAATTAAATTTAATTTATCGGGGGAAAATATATAATTTGGTTAACTCAGTGATTCAGTACCTACTTTTAAATTTAAACGTTTTTTTCTTGTAAAAGAACAAACAGTCATTATTTCCAAAATTGTTTATTGTAACATTAGTAAAAGCTCAAAAGTATATTTTGCATATCATACAGATTTAAACGATTTCCAACCCAAAAATTTCTATTTTCCCAAAAAAATATTTTAAATATTCTTGTAGAAGTAATCTTGATAAAATCAGTCTTTTTAATTAAAAAAAAAGGGGTTTTTTTCTTTTAGTGTACAGATTTTCTACACAAATTTTTTTTGTGGTCATGCCTTTTTTTTCTAACAAGGGATTTGTATCATTTTTAATTTTTCATCTTCTTCAAAATTTTAAATTCAGTGGCGTACCACAAATATCTGCCAAAATAGGCCGGTCAAATACCGTATAAAACACCACTTGTGGAAAAAAAAAAAATGTGGCACATTAAAAAATTGCCTCTTGACAAAAAGCACAATGTGCCAAATTTCATTAAAATATCTAAAGTAGTATTATAGATATCATAATAAATGATTTTTTTTTACAAAATTACCTCCCTGTATCAACATGGTACGAAATATGTAGAAAATATATTTTCATTTTTTTAAATCAAATAGTTTATTCGCAAAATGGCTGAATAAACCTAACGTTTTCACCTAAATACAAGGAAAACAGGCGTTATTACTACAGATATATTTATCTTCACATTTTTTTTAAACCTGTCCAAGACAATTGAATTATAAGTAAAAATATAACACCGTTTCGTCCTTCACTATGTCGTTACAATACAAAAAACCCCCTTTAAAAAATCCAACATATTTTTACATGTAAGACGCAGAATTAGCGGCAAAATGAAACTTAAATTTTCAGTATCGGAAACAACTAATAAAAACAAAGAAATTCCCAAATAAAATGAAATCTTATTTTATATAATTTTTTTATATCGATGAAAATTTTTCACCCAAAGGTCACTTTGTGATATACAAAATATAATCTGTTGATAATGATGCGTCACTAATGTGGAATGCAATGTTGTCACTGCATTTCGACGCAGCAATATCTAAAAAAAGAAAAATAATATTCACGCTGCCGGTATACTCCAAGCCCGAAAGCGACCTCTTGGCAATTCGTGAACGTCAGTATACGATTTTCTAAAAACCTACATTTCTGCGTAAATATAAATAGGTATGGTTATATTCAGCGTGACGTCAACAAGCCAATTAAACTGATTTAATTCTGCGTCAGTATACTGACGAAAAGCAATACGGGTGACGCAACTTTAAAATTTAAAAATTTCCCAAAATGTACTGACGCAACAATGTCGCGGGATGTATATATATATATATATATATATATATATATATATATATATATATATATATATATATATATATATATATATATATATATATATATATATATATATATATATATATATATATATATATATATATATATATATATATATATATATATATATATATATATATTAAATGTAATATGATTTGTTTACTTTTTTGTTTATATTTAATTTTTTATTTTTTTTATTTTTATTTTTATTTTTATTTTTCTTGTGTTTATTGTTTTTTCATATATCCCCATACGCAAAAATCCAATGGGTTAAAATTTGGAATTCGCGCGGGCCAAGCTCTTCGACTTCCATGTCCTATCCAGTTAAAATTAGCATTAAGATACTCACTGGTCTAGCAAAATGTGCAGGAGCACCATCTTGCATAAAAACCATATCTCGGCGCAGACTTAAAGGTAATTCTTCTAAATAATCAATAACCTTTGTTTGTAAAAAGTTTAAATATAATTCTCCGTTTAGATTTGAAGGTAACTTCTATGGTCCCAAAAAAAATTCTCTATTACACCACACCAAATATTAATTTTAAATTCGTGTTTAAAGTGCCTTTCAGTGATAAGGTATGGATTTGCCATATTCCATGAATGTTTGTTTCTAAAATTAAATATTTCCCGGGTAAAAGTCGCTTTATTCGTAAATATAATTTTATTTATAAAAGTATCATGATTTTAAAAACATGGTTATAGCGGGCGAAATCGATTCTTGTTGGAAGAGCTGGCTTCAAAAGGTTTTGTACAGGCGTGAAATGATATGGATAAAGATGTTCGGGATAAAAAATTGTTAACACTGATGAGTTACTAATTCCAGTTCTTGCATCCATACGCCTTACTCTTATTTCTGAATCTTCAGCAACCTGGATTAACACTTCGTCTTCGTAATCCACATTACGTCTATTTGGACGTCCAACATCCTGCTTTGGCCTGAATGAATCCGTCTCCCCAAGTCTCTGGTAAACGTTTTTAAAAAATTTAAAATTTGGCTGCCTCCTATTTGGATACAATTAGTTATGACATCGACCAGCTCCTAAACCGCTGTAATTTTGTTGGACATATACGCTAACCATGTCTCGCATTTCCGAAGTAGAAAAAAAATGATGTCTAGACATTTTAAACTAAAGTGATAACTAATCCTATAAGTTTCAATTTTTATAACCACGCATCAAAGTAACTGACAAGTACATAAACCGTAACAGTGACAATAACGTTTATAGTAATTCATCTTGTAAGACACAGCCTACTTAAAAAAATATTTTAACTTAAAGAAGGAAAATGAAAGTTTATCTTAAACGCATTGAAATTTTTAAATGTAAATATCTCGAAAAAGGTGAATCGTAGCGAAATTTTTAAAGTATACCTTTTTTAAGCAAAAATGTTGGCAAAATGCATATTTTAAATAAAAAATTAAATTATACAAAGCATAAAAAAGTTATGGAGTTAGCAAAAAAACAAAATATTGCTGGTGGCGCCCCCTATGAAACCTTTAAAAAAAAGGTTAATTTTTAGATTTGCCATATAAAAAGACCCCCATATTCCAAATTTCATTTAAAACAAAGAACAAATTAATGCTAAATTTATGGCCAAATTTTAAAAAAATATACATTAAGTTTATCACCCTGTATCTTGGTTGGCTTAGACTTTCGGACTAGGAAAATTTAACCTAACCTTAATATTTTATTTAAAAGGAATCTGCTGTTAAAATACAGGGTCCGGCAAAATGAACAACCCATTTTAAATTGCTTATAAAAATTTATTAACTTTAAAAACAAAACAAAGGAACATGTATTCTTAAACAAGAAAGATGGGAGTTTATTATGCTTTGAATATGGTGTGCCGCAAATGACCGCCACCCTCTTCAATACATTCTTCTAACTGGTTCATAAATTTTCTCATTACATTTTGAAGAACTTGCCTAGAAATAGCGTGGATTTATTGGCAATATTTGTTTTTATTTCTTGAACAGTTGCGATCTTGTATGGGTGAAAATTCATTTTTTTAACATTCTTCGTGTACTTCACTCAGATAAATTTAAAACAGTAGCATGTTTAACCACAGATTTTTTTGGGACTAGCGATAATTGCATTTCTAACTCTGTCTTCGTTCAGTGCATTGCAGGCAGATCTTGGCCGCCCACTTGACTTCTTGTCTAAAACGGATCCTCCTGTCCTCCATTTACGAATCCAAACTGTAATGGTCTTCCGCTGCGGACACTGTCGGTCATTAAATTGACGTCGAAAACACCTTTGAACGGCTATAATGGAATTATATTCAATAAATTTTTCGACACAAAAAATGCGATGTTCTGTTAACCAACGCGGCATTTTGACAACTGTCAACAATTTTAATAAACTCTCCAAAGCCTACTTTTCCAAATAAAAATATCGCCATAGTGAATACTCGATACATTTTTTTTATATTAAAGAAACAAAATAGGTAATACATTTTGCCGGACCCCGTATTTACTATTATTTATGGGACACCCTGTATATACAGGGTCCTGCAGCTCACCTCCCGTCTTATGTAGCTCATTTATTATTTAACACGTTGAGTGCCACCGTCCAGTATACTGCACATACCAGTTCTTTACATATAACCCGCGTCCAGTTAACTGGACGGTTCTAAATAGCGGTTTAACAAATATTCATTTAATTTCGGGCTACGGGAATGGGTAGGATCTATCTAGTGCGGGATATAGTTAAAGAATATAACAAAAATTGTACGATTTTAGTCGTAATATCCGGCACGATGTGGAAACATCCAGTACCAGTGGCGAATAATTTTGCTCGAAATGATGGCGCGTATCGTTAGGTAATGGGCAGCGTTACATCAAAGCACGTGTGTACATTTGGTTTTGGTGTTTTGGTGCTATGGTGTTTGGATTATAAACTTTTGGAAGTTTATTTTGGTGTTTTCAAGATGTCTATAAATGATAATGATGCAACTCCAAGGTAAGGCCGCTGCCCTTCCAGCCATGATTGGCTCGAAAGGCAGATTGTCATTTCGACAATATATATCAAATAAGAGCCATAAATATGGCATAAAGTTGTATGAACTTACTACAGATGATGGGTTCGCTCTTAACATTATTGTTTACACCGGAAAGGGAACATTAGTTTCACAAGATTGTACACATGCTGAAATTGTGGTAAAGGAATTAGTAAAAGATTATTTAGAAAAAGGTCACACAATATACCTTGATAATTTTTACACCAGTGTTTCGTTGGCTGAATTTTTACATACAAAAAAAATAGGTTTAGTAGGAACTCTTCGTGAAAATGGAAAGGGAAACCATAAGGAAACTATGAAAGCAAAACTGAAAAAGGGTGAAGCGGTTTGGAAGAGAAGGGGGCCAGTTTACTTACAAATTGGAAAGACAAAAGGTATGTTAGGATGAATAGTACTGTCCACAAATATTCGATGGTTGAAATTCAAGGCAAGAGAGCTAATAATAAGAAAATAAAACCTACTTGCATTATTGACTACAAACAAGCATATGCAGACCAAATGATGGCATACTACTTACTCCTCGTAAGACCGTTAGATGGTATCGCAATTTTTTTTTCATTTAATTGATTTGTGTATGTGGGATGCTTGTTATATATATAATCTTCACCAAAACAAATATGAGACTCTTAGACTTTCGAGAAAAGATTAGTATGAAACTCCTGGATCAGTCAGATATTTTGCAAGTGGAAAATGAGGTTGAAACTACAGATAAATTCCACTTTCTAGAGCCAAATGCTCCTACAGAAAAGAAAAGCACAATGAAGAGATGCTGTCAGTGTACGGCAACAAAGTTCAAAAAGAAAACTAGATTTTTCTGTCCAGTTTGTCCAGGTAAACCAGGTCTATGTGTATATCCCTGTTTCAAAAATTGGCATGCAAAATCTCTTTAAACTATTAAATTACTGTATTTTACTAAACATGTTTTTATTTTTTTTTATTTTAAATAAAGCAAATGAAACAAATCATTCTTATTTGTAGTTTTTAAAAAAATATTTACATGTCCAGTTAACTGGACAGCGGACATTTAGGGTAAAATCATCTATATAGTCCAATGTCCAGTTTGGACAGCCACTGTGACCATAAAAATTGTCAGAGCATGTCAACAAGAGCAAACAAATGCATTTAATGCTGAAAAAAATGTATATAACCCAAAAGTTGGAGCCGGGTTCTCAGAGCCGTTAACGTGATTTAGCCGTGGCACTCAACGTGTTAATGTAAAATTTTCATATTTTGCAGACGTAACCTTTAACCTACGGTGCATTTTAGGAAAATAATTTTGGTTATACAGGGTGTCACAAAAAAGTGTGACGTCAGAGGTGCATTTTTTAATTAACGCTGTGTATTTTTTTATATATTTAGGTACCTCTTGTAGTCATCTATCTTCCTTTAAATTTTATTAACATCGTTTATTAATTTTAGAGAAAAAAATAAAATATAAAAAAAAATGTTTTGCCATTGAATTTAAAAATGAATAAAATACCAAGTCTTGGATTAATAGAATTAAACAACAAACTTATTAAGTAACGTAATATCAGTCGCTTTAGTCATGTTTGGTTAGTTCGAACTGTACAGAATGTCCAAAATTTAGTTCCAAACTCTTTAAATTTGAAAGTACATTATTTTTCGTATTTTAAATATAAGCCCCTGTATATTTTTAGGTCGTTAGACGCAGAATTAAAAAACAAACATTTTTCCAATTATAACCCTATTGAAATTCCTAAGACATTAAAAGTTATTCGTGGAAAACTCATTTTGGTATCTATTTTAATAGTAATATCATTGAATAAAAATGATAGGTGGCTATGAAAAACAATTTATTGACATAAGAGTTTCCTAATAACGTTTATTATTACCTAGAAATTGTTTAAAGGTACATAAATGTTAGCCAAAAGGTATTAAACATTAAAAATTAGGTTTATATAAAATTTAAGGTTTTTTTTAAGTTAATTTAATTTAGTTAATAAATAATAATAATTTACTTAAATTTTTATAATACGTCAAAATAAGATTCTGTTAGTTGAATAAACTGCAATGTCAATAAATTGTTTTTCATAGCCACCTATCATTACTATTAAAATAGATTCCAAAATAAGTTTTCATTGAATAACTTTTAACGTGTTAGGAATTTCGATGGGGTTATAATTCGAAAATTGTTTGTTTTTTAATTCTGCATCTAACGACCTAAAAATATGCAGGGGCTTATATTTAAAATAAGAAAAATAAAGTGCTTTCAAATTTAAAGAGTTTGACACTAAATTTTGGACATCCTGTACAGTTCGAATTAACCAAACATGACCTAAGCGACTGATATTACGTTACTTAATAAGTTTGTTGTTTAATTCCATTAATCGAAGCACTATTGGTATTTCTATTCATTTTTAAATTCAATGGTGCAAAACAGTTTTTTTTATATTTAAATTTTTTTTTTCTCTGAAATTACTGAACCGATGTTAACAAAATTTTAGAGAAAGGTAGATAACTACAATGGGTACCTAAATATACAAAAAAATACACAGCGTTCCATTTAAAAAAATGCACCGTCGCGACGTCACACATATTTGTGACACCCTGTATAACCAAAATTACTTTCCTGAAATGCACCGTCGGTTAAAGGTAACGTCTGCAAAATATGAAAATTTTACAATAAATAATAACTGAGCTACATAAGACGGGGAGCTGAGGCCTGTATATATAGTATATATATATATATATATATATATATATATATATATATATATATATATATATATATATATATATATATATATATATTTATATTTATATATATATATATATATATATATATATATATATATATATATATATATATATATATATATATACATATATATATATATATATATATATATATATATATATATATATATATATATATATATATATATATATATATATATATATATATATATATATATATATATATATATATATATATATATACCGGGTGTTGCTTCGCCGAGCGGGACATAGGGAATCCCATGTAAATTTTGAAGTAGTCAAATATTGGCTCCCCTAATTATTTGAGAAAAAATGCTATTAGGATTTATTGAAGAGCACAATAAGTTCCACCCAAAATGAAAATTTGAGCATTTTTCAACCAACCAGTAAAGAGTAAACTGCTTAAATACTTCTGCAACGTAGCATCTCATTATGCACCCTGTCCTCTAGAAATCAATAATAAAAACACCATATCGGTTTATCAGTGACAATTTAGATCATTACTTTATAATGTCATTGCCAAAACTAAACAATTTTATACGGGAATTTCAAAAAGAATCTTCGAATTTCATTTTAGTTTACAGCTAATTCCAACATATGCCCTCACAGTTACGCAAGACAATAAATCAAATTTGTCTACATTTAGAAATCAATTTATGACGAAAATACCAGGATTTAATCAAATGCTCAAATATTCCTCCATTAACTGCCAGACAATAACCCAAACGATTATAAAACTCATTTCTTACGTTGGCTAGTTGGTACATCGATATTCTGGCACATTCAGCGGACATAGCATTCCTTAGCTGGTCTAAATGTTCATATTTTTTATTGGTATAAAGCTTAGTTTTTAAATGTCCCCATAGAAAAAAAAAACGTTTGGCGAAGATCCGGAACCTGGCTGGCCAAGATATTGCGTGGTTCGGGCCTATGATGTCGTTATTAAATGCGTTGTTCAAGTATTCGCTCACAGCTCTGGTACTGTGTGCTGGGCACATATCCATTTGATACCAAATCTCTTTTATTTTCACGAGCAAGGTTGTTCAAAGTAGGCAAAATTTGTTCTTTTAAAAGTTCCAGAAAGTACTCCGCATTCAAATTTCGGTCAAGGAAAAATGGTCCAAGGATATGGTGGCCGAAAATTCCCACCAAAACATTAATTTTTTGTGGATATTGAGTCCTTCTCTCAAAAAATCGATTTTGGTTTTCGTTACTCCAGTACCGGCAATTTTGAATGTTGGGTTCGTTGTTCAATGTAAAAGTGCATTCGTCAGTAAAGCAAATATTTTGTAAAAAACTCTGTCCGTGTTTGTCCTCTCCATCATCTCAAAGCAAAATTCCTGTCGTCGTATTTCGTCTCCGTCTCTTTATTCTTGGTGTCTTTCGTACTTGTAAGCGTGGTATTTACATCTTTTTAAAATTCGAGATATTGTGGTGTGGTCTTGTCCAGTAATGTCCTCCAGTTGTCTCGTGCCAATGTTTCCTTCGGCCTCCTCTACACAAAGTATCACGTCTAAATCCCTCTAGTGTTGTACAATTTGTCTCTGATTTTCACGTCGATTTTCTTCACATTTGCAATAATTGATTACTGTGCCTGTAGTTTCAAATTTTTTTATCGTCCGTTCTATTGTCGATTTACTTGGTATTGGCCTATTGGGAAAATAGGCTGCAAACATGTCCGCTACTTTTCGATAACTATTTCCCTAATAAAACCATTTTATAATAGTGATTTTTCCTTGATTTGAGAAGTTCATTATTTAAAAATGATGTGACATTGATCTGACAACATGAGAGTAAGAGGTTAAATAATTTTTCTGGTATTTTATTATAAACTTCTAATAATACAGGGCGCGTAAGAAGATAGGAGATTCGTAACTTATTTTAGCATTTATCTCTTAGCTGGCGGACTGAGAAGAGCTGAAATTTGTACATTGAGTTCAACTTTTCGTGCTCTTTAAAAAATCCTAATAATATTTTCTTCTAAAATAATTAGGGGTGCCAATATTGGACCACTTCAAAATTTACATGGGATTCCCTATGTCCCGCTCGACGGAACAACACCCGGTATATATATATATATATATATATATATATATATATATATATATATATATATATATATATATATATATATATATATATACAGGGTGCCACAGATTCGAGTGCATGCATGGGGATCTCGGAAACCGTAAGAGATACGAAGTTATGGCAAAGTTGCGCATTTGCGGCACTCAATTGTTTATTGCATTTTTTTAAAGCAGTTATAATCCTAATTACAACGATGTATACCACTTAATATTTTTTGTCAAATAAACATATTTTCCATAAGAGACAATGAGTAAGACAAGGAACGAACGAACGAACGAACGAACGAACATCATTTTTAGGGGCGTTCCATATTTTTTAAATAAATGTTAAAACATTTTTGTAATTGGGATAATAGAGGTTCAAAAAAATTAAATAAAAACCCAGGTCCGTATTTAAAAATAAAGTTGATGATGGTCTAAGTAAAACGAAACGTCGTGAAAATCCCTCAACGCCGTTTTGTGAGCTTAAGAAGATCCATGAGAAAGTGTCTTTTGTTTTTTCATATCTCTTTAAATAACGTCGAAAAAATTAAACAAATCAGCAAATTTCGGTTTTTTCCGGATATCTCCGGAAGTACCGGAATTTTACAACTTTCCAATAGGCATGTTGTTAGGCACCTAAATGCCAACTTTTCCCTAATTTAACCGACTTCGTATCTCTTACGGTTTGAGATCCCCATGCACACTCCGAATCTGGGGCACCCTGTATATATATATATATATATATATATATATATATATATATATATATATATATATATATATATATATATTTTTTACATATATTTTTTTTTTTTTTTTTTTTTTTTTTTTTTTTTTTTTTTTTTTTTTTTTTTTTTTTTTTTTTTTTTTTTTTTTTTTTATATATATATATATATATATATATATATATATATATATATATATATATATATATATATATATATATATATATATATATATATATATATATATATATATATATAACGAGGACTCAACAAAAGAGACGTCTTTCTACACCTAGCCACAACTGAAAAACAGTTTTGCCCAAAACAAATCCTGAAACACCAACAACACCCAGTGCTGACGCGACCGCGGATGCACCCCCCCAGGCACAGAACACCCCCCGAGACCAACCATGCGTTACAACCTTCGCTCAAGGAACCGTATAAAAGGGACCACGGCCGAAGATAGCCTCAGTTAATCTTCATGAAGAACACTGATACATAAAACTACTATATTTTTTTACCACTAAAATATATTCACAATTATTGTTACTGCAGTTTCAACTCACAGAGTCATTTTCAAACAAAAATTTTTTTTCAGACTAAAGATCAATACAAAAATAAGGTAATTTATATTTTACGGGTAAATATATTTTAGGAAGGGCAAATTAACAGTTTATTATGGTTTGGCGAAGTAAATAGGGGGAAAATACAAGTTCGGTTTGGTCAAAGCAGATTACATTATTATTTTTATTGCCTTTGATTTTTTTCTAGGGATTCCAGATAGTTTAATTTATCCCTTGGTTGAATAGTGTAATATTTCTATATTATTTAAATTAGGGAATTTGTGTTTTTGTTCTAAAAAGATTGCAAAAGTAGAGTCTGTTTTTGTAGTCTATATGATCTAAAAGGGTTTAAATAGCGGGGTTTTATGCTCCTACCCTTTTTTTCCCATATAAAAGTTATCACATTCTGAACATTTCAACTTATAAACTCCTGATTTATTAAATTTTTTTTTTTTAGCGTTATAAATTTTTCGATATATTTTTTCTGAGATTTAAAAGCAACTTTAATATTGTGTTTGGATAAAGTGTTGGCTATTTTTTCGATAGGTGCCAATACGAAAGGAAAATATTTTTGGTTATTTTTTTTTTGATCTTTAATTTTTGGATAGATTAATTGAAAAGCTAAGCGTTTTGTTTTTGGTTATTAATTTCCCTTTTTGGTTTGTTTGGGAATTTATTTGATTGTGCAAATTTTCAATGGACAAAGTTCTCTTGTAGCTCTTCTTCAGAGAGCGGCAAAGAAAAGTGCTCTTTGTATCATTGAATTATGCACAAGGTTTATGTTGGATAGGGTGGAAAGAGTCATTGGGGATAGTAATACCTGTAAATGTTTTTTCGATAAACTTTAAAAGTGCACTGATTATTTGGGGATATGGTTAGATCTAAGAAATGTATTTTATTGTTGTCTTTTTTTCTAAAGTGAATTGAATTTTTGGGTGAACACTGTTAATATAATGTAAGAAATTCTGAAGTTGTCTGTTTGTACCTTTAAAGCATGCAAAAACATCGTCAACATATCTGTACCAAAAGGAATATGGTTTTTGGCCTAGATCTGAACTAAGAATTTTATTTTCTATATCTGACATGAAAATATCTCCAAAGGGGACTAAGCGGCGAACCCATTGGTAGGCCTGTGTGTTGTAAGTAGAACTTATTATTAAACTGGAAATATGTCTGTGACAAACATGTTTCAAAAAAGGGGTAAAATTTCGGTAGCAATTATATGATTAATTTTGGATTTTTGTAGAATTTCATCAATAAGTACTAAGCATTCGTTTGTTGGTATATTAGAAAACATGCTTTTTATGTCAAAGGAAACTAATATTGAATTATCAGGAGTTTTTTTGTTAAGTTTCTGAACAAGATCTAGTGAGTTGTTTAAGCTATTTTTTGGTTTAACCCAAAAATTCAATTCACTTTAGAAAAAGAAGACAACAATAAAATAAAATAAATTTCTTAGATCTAACCATATCCCACGTAAATAATCAGTGCACTTTTAAAGTTTATCGAAAACCAACATTTACAGGTATTACTATCCCCAATGATTTTCCACCCTATCCAACATAAATCCTGCATACAATTCAATGATACATAGAGCACTCCTTTGCCGCTCTCTGAAGAAGAGCTACAGAGAGAACTTTGTACCATTGAAAATTTTACAATCAAATAAATTCTCCAAACAAACCATAAAGAAATTAATAACCAAAAAAAAAAAAGCAGCTTTTCAATTAATCTATCCAAAAAAAGAATCAAGAAAATAACCAAAAATATGTATCCTTATCGTATTGCGGCACCCTATCAGAAAAAATAGCCAACACTTTATCCAAACACAATATTAAAGTTCTTTTAAATCTCAGAACAATATATCGAAAATTTATAACGCTAAAGATAAAACCAACAAATTTAATAAATCAGGAGTTTATAAGTTGAAATATTCAGAATGTGATAACTTTTTATAGGACAAAGCGGTAGGAGCATAAAAACTCGCTTTTAGAACATTTTAGATCATATAGAAACAAAAAAACAGACTTATTTTTTCTAATCATTGTTTAGAACAAAAACACAAATTCTAATTTAAATATTATAGAAATATTACATATTCAACCAAGGGCCAAAAATTTAAAACCCTATTTAACCCAGAAATATACAAAGGCAATAAAAATAATAATGTACATCTGCTTAATGACCAAACCGAAACTTGTATTTTCCCCGGGTATTTACTGTCCAAACCATAATAAACTGTTAATTGCTCCGCCGCTTCCTAAGAATATATTTACCACGTAGAGGCAAACTTCCTCATTTCCTACTTTTTTTTTCAAACGATTTAAATTATTTTAAATTGGTAAATGGTTTAATTTAGCTCAACACCCGACACCGAAATATTTTGTTATTATTTTTTTGTTCTTGCCGCCTTTTTGTTTAAACTGGTGTGTAATCGCCCAAGCAAGCTCCTATAGCATCTAGGGACAGTTTGTAGTCTGTAAGAAAACTGGTGGCGCCGTTACGAACTCACTATTCCTTACTCTGAGCTGCGGGTAGATTTGCACGCACACCTACAGCTTGCTTTGGCGTAAAGCTAACCTGTTTTTTTTTTATCTTGGGACAGTCCACGAAGTACTAACGTACCGTGGGTCTTCAGTGTGGTGAGAGGGAGTTTTTTTTGGGACTTAAATTTTTGGAGATTAGGAGGAGAAGGAAAAACTTCTGCGGCGCAGGGTTCCATAGTCTTGACACTCTAGGGATAAAGGAACGAAGAAAGGGGAAGTTCGGGGCCCTCTAACTGAACTGTAAAAGGATGCATAAAAGTTGCACTACGTGTTGCTCTGTTGGGACCCGCCAGAGAAAGAATTATACTGGCCAACTCCTCTGAGCAGAAGCCGTGAAAATACCTATACAAGAGCGACAGATCCCCTACGGCTGACGGTGGGTAAGAAAAGGGAAACCTTTTTGTGAGCGTTGGATCATTAATAAGCCCAACGGCTCTTTTTTGAATGGAGTCCAGAATGCTAATGTTGTAGGGGACGCCATTCCCCAGACATGAGAACAATATTCTAAAGAGGGTCTGATTTGGGATACATACAGAGTGTACAAATTGGAAGAAGAGAAATATTTTCTGGCTCGGAAGAGAAATCCAATCTTTTTGAAAACTGCCGAAGCTATGGGTAAAATGTGTTTGTGCCAGTTAAGGTTATTCTCAAAAGTAACGCCGACAAGATTAAACGATTTTTGTTCTGAGAACTTGGCCGCTCTATGTAAGGGATGAGCATTTGCAGACTTTTTCCGACAGGGGGAAAATGACTGTGTTTTCGAGGCATTAAACTGAACAAGATTTTGGCGCCACAATCCAAGATAAGTTTGAGGTCTTGTGAAAGAGAACTGCATTGACCTGCGTTTTTTCGAAGCGGATTACACGGGGCTTAAAATTGAATACTAGGTGGAGGGTACTATCGTCAAAAACTATGAATGGGACTGATTGTGGGAAGAAGATCGTTAATGTGTAGAAGAAACAGCGTGGGTGCCAGCACTGAGCCCTGGGGCACCCCAGCATTAATTTGGTAGAAGCTGGAGGAATGACCATCTACACTAACTGATATACATCGATTAGAAAGGAAACTGAAAACCAAGAGCAAAGCTTAGATGGAAGACCGTAAAAGGAAGTTTGTTAAGAAGCCCATCATGCCAGACCTGATCGAAAGCTGTGGATATGTCAAGAGCAACGATCTGGGATTCACCAAAACTAAGGGACTTGTTCCAGTTGTGTGAGAAAAGGAAGAAGATCCGCTGTGGATCTACTGTGACGGAATCCATATTGTCTATCATGTAATATCTTATGTTTTTCAGATACTTTAAGATTTGGGAATTAATGAATTTTTTTTATTACTTTGCAAACAACTGAAAGAAGAGATATAGGTCTATAGTTGGAAGGGGGACTTTTGATCCTTTTTTTGGGGACAGGTTGCACACGTGCAGCTTTCCAACTCTCGGGAAAATGCCCGTGTTGTAAGAGATTCGAAAGGGCGAGTTAAGATGGGTGCAAGGGGCACATTTTTTTTTAAGACGATTCCTGGTATGCCATCCAGCCCAGACGATTTTTTTTGTATTAAAGAAGAAAGAATACCTTGATCTGTTTAACTTTAAAAATTATATCGGACATTTTATGAGAAACAGGGACAACTGTTGGAAGGGGGAAAATAAGTAGGAGGATCAAGATAGTTGGCAACAAATTGTTTGGCAAATGTTCGGCTTTTTTCCTTTGGAGGTAGAGACAATTCCATCTTCAGAGATTAAGGGGGGGAAAAGAATTTGTGCAAAAGTTCTGACTAATATTTTTGGCAAAGAACCAAAGCTTTACTGCCATTTGAGCAAGAGAAACTTTATCTTTTATTTGATTGTTAAAATTGCCTTTGCTTCTGAACTAATTTCTGCTTCGATGCTAGACTGTCGATTTTCGGGACTGGGGTTTTTGAAGAAACTTTTGTGGGCTTGAATTTTTAAAGTCGGGCTTTGTCACAGGATTTAGAAAACCACGGTTTGTGATTTGAAGTTATGGGGTTTTTTTTAGTGTGGGGAATATAGGTCTCAATGCCTAGTTGAATTGTTTCGGTAATTTGTTTCAAAGGTCGAAAGTAAAAAAACAGGTGGATCCCAAGGGTAGCTGGCAAAGAAATCTCTCAGACCATCCCAGTCGCCTGTAGTGCCAGACGGTTCGTGGCGGCATGTTTTCAGTTGCCTCAAAATGAGTGGAGAAGATACGGTGACCAAACCATGGTCAGAGCAACCAAGAGGAGCGGATGATGCTTGATAGAGTTCGGGGTGGAAGTGAGAAAGAGATCTGGGGGGTTAGAAAGGGTAGGAACCCTAGGAAAGTAGGTAGGTTCCATAATTAGATTGGTGAGCGAGTTGCTGATTGCGAAATTTTCTGCTGCTCTGCCTTGTGTATCAGTTTTTGTGGATCCTACCAATCCTTATTATGAACATTAAAATCCCGAGAACGATTACTTCGGCCAATGGAAACTGGGAAATAATTTTCGATCTTTATTGAAAGGAAATCAAAGAGCCGTTGTAGGAATTGTTGGACGGGGACCGGTATATACAGCAGAAAAATTTTGGCAGAAGATCTGAAGGAAAGTTTAAGCCAAAGAATATCAGGTCTACCCGATTGGGAGGTTAAAACCTAGCACAAGCCAGGCGTTGCGAACGTAAGCACAAACGCCGCCATGGGGTCAAAAGATGAAAAGTTCATAACCTGGGAAAAGGAGGTGGTTGGTTGCTGTTTTGGGACTTACTTGGGTTTGGTAAGAAATAGTATATGGGGTTTGAAGGATTGAAGATAATGGTAACAGAAGTTGGAGTTAAGCCCACATATATTTGTGAAGGATATTGATTTTTTCGATGGTGGCCCCCAAATGTACCCCTCGCCCGGAGAACCGAATGGAGGGGTATTTACCCCGGATAACTTTACGTTCGGTGTCCATCATTATTTCCAAATTTTAGAGAGTGGAAAAAAAGAGAAAAAGAAAAAAAAGAAGAGGAAGAAGGAAGAGGGAAGAAGGAAAACTGACTCACCCCCGGGAACTCGAAACGTCCTGAGACCACGGGTTCTTTAAAGGGCAAGTGGGTGTACGCCTCAGGCGAGGAGCTCCTCTACCACCTACAAACTGTGCTACTAACTGTGCACGGGTTCATCCATTGATTGTAATTTTTATTATTTCTCTTTTTTTGAACCATTGGTGGCTCATCATAGTACAAAAATTTTTTATTCTAAACACTACTTAAAGAAAGTGCGTGGCAAAGCATATCTTATGTTTTATAAAATCTCGATGATGAACATTAAATTTGTTTCACGATCATGCAGATCACTAAATTAGGCATATTTTTTTCGACAAATGAAGAAACCTACTAACCTTGAGAGTCACTCCCCGTTTTTTTGTTCAGAATAAATCGCTTAAAAAGCCTGTTTTTTTCTTTACATGGGGTTAATTTAAATTATTAAACAAGTTATAGGCTTTAATAATTTGCTTAGTGATTTTTATAAATTGTTTAATAAGATCTAGGAAAAAATATTTTAAAAACAAATTTAGTTAATGCTGTAGTAATATTTTCATTAAAAAGGCCTTAGTATTGTGCAATAACTATTATTAAAACTATAAATAAATATTAATAAGTAATTGGTTAATTAATATTTTTACAAAAAAAAATAATTTTTAACTTTAATTGGTTGCTTTTTTCAGTGTAGCGTAAAAAAAAGTACATCAAAAAAGAAAAATATTAGAGACACGATGTAACTTAATTAAAAATAACGTTAATTATTTCTCTTGTTACATAAAACACATTTTTAAATTGCTTTTAGCCCCAATATTTTATAAAAGAAACTAATTTTATATTAGGCCCAAATTAAGACAATTTTAATAAATGCATAAAGTAACTATTTTTCTTAATTAGGATAGGTAAGCTGGACATTTTAATATATAAGATAATAAATGTTCAAGCAAAACACATCTAACCAACTAAAGGTCGTAATTTCCATGGTAATTTGATTAGCTTCAGGTCGTAAACCCTTTTTATGAAATCAAGAGGCGGGCAGAATTTAAAATTTTAAAAAAGAATACATCATTTCGTCCCCTTCAATAGCTAACTATATTATATAAGAATCATATTTTGGAGATACTAAAACTTAGCCAAAATATACTTATATTGTGAAAGTAATCTTATCCTTAAAATGTTAAATGAGTCTACATTTTTACAAATAAAAAAATACAAATATACAGGGTGGACCAACAAAAACGAAACAGAGGCTATTGTGGGCAAGTCCTTATTTTTTCTTTAAACACTCAGACTCATCAATTTTTTTTTTTTTTTTTGGGGACCCTCACTTACACAATATGATTGTCAGCTTTATTTCTGCAACCCCTTAGCAGAAACTGGGAGGTGTTAAAAAATTATTTAAAGTAGTTATTTTATGTCAACTGTCTAAAGGTCCATTAGTGCATAAATTTGAAAAGGTAGCGTAGAATAACATTAAGAAGGCGCCAAAAAAAAAACAAATTAGCCTCTGCGCATTTTACCCGTTTCTGTTAGTTAAGGTAGATAAATATAACTCTAATTTAAATTTTGAATTTTATTTTATTCAGTTATAAATTTGTAATATAAATATGATGATACAGCACCTAGATGCAGAGCATCTGTATGTGTTATTAATTTAAATGATACGGAATTTGTCGATTACACAGCCACAGAAAAAATTTGTTCTTTAATTTATATAAAAAATTAAAATCAAAAATTTTTTATTTTTAAATTGGGGCCCCTTTAAAAACAATTAAAATTTGGCCAAAATAAGCAATTTAAAAATTGCATTCCCTTTTTTCTTATCTGAAAATATATGGGGGTTAATAATTTGGTAACAAAAAATCCACTAGTTCTAACAAAATTTTAAAAAAAAAGTTGGAAAAAATTAGCATAAAAAATTTCAAATTTAAAGAATAAAAAATTTTTTCTGCAAAATTAAGACATTTGAGATTTAAAATTTATATTTGGTGAAATTACAAAAATTTTAAAGTAAAAAAAAAAAATCAGGACCCAAAAAAAAAGAATTGTGAATTAACTCAAATATTTTTTTTTTTCCTCCTTCACTTCATTTATAAAATTCCTTTTAAAAAATTGATTATATCAAAAATTGGTTGGTTAAAAAAACTGAAAATTTGGCCCAACAGAGTGGCTTAAAAAAGTTAAAAAAACTTTATGATTATTTAAGTAATGATTAATAGGGTCGGAAGGAAAGCGTTTAAAAATGTAAATTTTTATAGCCAAGAAGCTATCTGGATTTGTAATAAAAAAAAATAAAATTCAAGTATATTACTAAGTAAATAAAGGATTTTAAATTTTTAACCAAAATTTAGAAAGAAAATTTAAAAAAAATATTTTAACTTGATTTTTAAAAAATTTGCTAAAAAAAAATTAAAATGAAAATTTTTTCAATTTTTGGAAAAAAGATTAAAAATTTATTGTTCTTCAAAATTCAAAATTTGTAAAGTTTATTGTTTTAAATAAAAAAAAATTTATTTAGTGTTTTATTTAAAAAATCTTTCCAATAATTAAAAAAAATAATAATAATAATAAAAAATAATAAAGATTACAATTAAAAATTAACAATACTTGGCTCTACCAAATTATGGAGGGGGGAACCCCCATTTTCCCAAAAACTTGATTCTTTGGTTTTTTTTTTGTTTAAAGACTTTTTTTCCAAATAAAATCGGTTTTTGTCTTCTGTATTTTTAAAAGTTATTTGGTTACCATCTGTGGACTAAAAGTGTTGGGGATTTTTAAATTATTTAAAATATTTACCATGATTATATACCTTTGAAATATAAAATTTGTTATAAGGCCCCAAATTTAACGAAATTTAAATTTTTTTTGGGTTTTAATTTAAATTTTATATGCATTAATTTGGTATGTGGTTTTACATCCTAAACCCAGTGGGCGATGTTTGGCACTTTGTAATTTTGAATGAATTTTAAAATATGTATCCATTTAAAACCCCTTTTGAAAATTTTTATATAAAATATTTTTTTTTCTTTGTTTTTTTAAAATTTCTTTTAGTCATGTTGATAATGATTAAGTTTTTTTTTCAAAAGATTTGAAAATTTTATTATAGAATTCTTTCCTTGTTTTGTAAATTATTTGGTGTGTATTTAGCCCTTGAATAATATTTTTTTAGCATCAGAAAAAATTTTTGGCTTGTTTTTAATTTTTGTATACAAAAATTTTGAGAACAATTAATTTCAAAAAAATATAGGATATATCGTTTTTTGTTAGCATATTGTTGATTTTGCCAAACAATCTGCCACAAGTCATTATCCTTTAATTATTTTTTGTTTAAAATTTTTTTTTGGTCTGTTTTTTTATTAAAACTTTAATTTTTTTTCCCCTGGGTTTATATTATTTTACGGGGGTTTTTTAATCACCACGGGGGGAAAAATTCACTTACATTTTAAAAATAATTCCCTTTTTAAAATTCCTCAATAATAGAAAAATTTCATTGTCATCCCAAATTGACCTGCCATTTTTGGGAAATAACAACAATCTAATGATTATAATTTTTGGGATTATTCAATAAAAAGGGTTTTTTTTGGTTGATAGGTGTTTTGTAATGGTTGGGAAAATTTTTTGTTAACCCTTTTTTTTGTTACTACCCAACTTATTTTGTCATTAGGTTTTATTTTTGTATACTTTTGCCATTTCGTTTCTCTTAATTTTTTAAGATTTTATTTTAACAGTTATTTAAAAATTTAAAAGTTTTTATTTTTTTTTAAAATATTGTTATGTTTACCTTGAAAATGGAGGTTTTTAAAAAAAAAAGTGTAAGTTTTTGTTAATCAATTTACTTTTAAATTTTATCCCAAAAAAACACCCCTCATTTTTAAAATATATATTTATTTTTAAAGATTTTTTTAATTTATATATTCCATAGGTAGTATCATATAAAGATGGAAAGATAAACCCCTTATATATTTATCGGAATTTTTTCTGATTCTCACCCCTTGGTTTTAATATATGGGTGAAATCGACGTTGGTGGTGTTAACAAACTATAATCATCAGGTGGTGGTGTTAATAAACTACATCAAATTATCATCATCACTATCACCAATTTTGGGTAATAAAATAGGATGATGATGGTGATGAAAATGTTGAACGGGGTGAAGTCGTTTCTTGTTTTTTTTTTTTGTCGCCCTCCCTTCTTCTTTTTCTTCTTCTTTTTCCTTTTTCTTTTTTCTTCTTCTACTAATGGCTCCATCGAGGTATAGAAGGTTGACTTTTCTTACACCTCCAACCGATATTGGTATTGATGTTCCTTTTTGATGTTACTGGTCCCCTAGGTGTTTTTTTGTCCTTTTGTTTGTTGATTTACTACATTAGTAATGGATGTCAACGTTTTTAATGGGTTCATAAAATTTTCTAAATCAAGTTTTCTTGCAAGTTGCCCCTAATTTTTTCAAATTTTTGTCTAACAGCATCTGTAGCCTCAATTAATTTCCGCTTTAAATTAATTTGTTCATTCATGTTAATTGATGTTTCTCAAGCTTACACAATGAATAATGATTAATTTCTTCTAATATTATAAATATATATAACTATCGAATCCTTTTGATTTTCAGAATTTAAGTCACTATCCTTATCAATAACCAAAAACCATATTTATTACCCCAACATTTTAGAACACATCTCTTGAAATTTGAAAAAGTAACATGGGGTGGACATGATCGGAGAAAATGTGGCGTAAATTCATTTCATCCTGCAATAAAAAAAAAAAATTTATTGTCCCCACTAGTTGTGGGAACTCGTGAATAAGTTTGAACCAAATAAAACAATCTACATTTTTATGACCCCCATACTAAAGTATGAACGTATGACATCTTTTTTTTACACATTATATCATCAAATATAAAAATAGAGTTCGGTTTTGCATCTGAAGGTTCCATGATATTTGTTAATCACTAATTGTAGTAGCCAACCCCTTTATGGGGGAAAAATTTTTCTTAAATATTCATATTTTGTGATACAATGACTTTGAATATATATAAAATTTTAAACGTAACCAAGGGTTACAGTGTCATAACATTCGTTTTTCCCCCCTTAATGGCCCAATAAGTAACCACGAATTGAAATGGAAAAAAGGGCCTTTTTTTTAAAGTTTTTTTTTTGACCCCCAGTTTTCACAAATTGTCGAATTAAATTTTTTGTTTGGTTTAACAATACGCATTTGAAAAAAAAAACTAATACTTTTAATTTTAGTAGTAGATGTCACAAAAAACAAATAAACCCCTTTATTAAATAAACGAATTTTTATATTAATTAAAAAACTTCCTTTCATTACACATTTTATCAAATTTGGCCGGGTACGTAGAAAAAGGGGTGCACGAGGGGGGGGGGTATTAACCCACTATTTTTACAAGAGACCGTATAATTTTTAAAAATAAAAATAATTTAAAGATACGTATCAAGCTGACACATTAACAGCGATTGGGAGCAAAATAAAAGAAGCGAGCGCTAGTGAAAAGGCTGCTGCTTGGTTAGTCACAAACATAATGAAAGGCAAACAACGTTTCGGTGTGGGTGTTAAAAAATGTCTGAAAAAAAAAAACATCGTCATGTAAGGGGGGAAACGTAAGTGGGGCCCAAAAAATTGCTTCGGATCAGCTTTGACAACCTATACGCTCAAATTAAAAAGCTGGTGGTAACAAACTTATTAAAAAATTTTAAAGCATCAAAAATCCAGTGTTCACGTAAGTCTTTAAAAGCTGTGGGTGGTAAACGAAAATCTGCACCCCCAGAATTATACCAATACCAACGGGTGGTATATTACCTTTGATCCCTATATTTGCTGGTCTTTCAGCTTTGGATTTTTAGCTGGTGGGGCGGCTGGTTGTACGTGCAATAAGAACCGTGAAAATGAGAAACAAAAAAAACTGGATTCATTACAAATAAACTCATCGAAAAATGGTTTCGGTCTTTTCTCAAACCATCGATCCGGTTTGGGTTTATCATATAATAAAAAGGGAAACAAAACACTAATAAAGTCCCTACCCCAGCGTCCACTATCAATATAGATTTGGAACATTATTTCCCAAGAAAAACCACATTTCAGAGGTGTATTTATGCGGTTTTCTACCCACGTGGACCTAGACGATGTGAATCGGCAATTGTTAATTTGGATAGTATGCAGGGGGTGGGGACGGTGGTCATATAGGAAGCTTGCATACATGTAACTTATACGACAGCTTTGGTGACTTAAAACCACCTTTAATTAATAAAATTAAAACCGGTCTTGAAGCAGCTAAAAATATCAGTATACTATCAACAACAACAAAAGTTTGGCCGTCTGGTGTGGACATTTTGGCAAGTTTCTCTTCATAACAAAATGTCTTTAAATCCTAAAATGGATCGTGAAAGTTACAAGAAAATGCATTTATCTCTTAAAGCGTTTTTCGTTGTTAACAGTTTGTTAAAAATGACGTCATCAGAACTGGAAAACTGCCAAACAAGTAATGATTGCTTGTACCCCAAAGAAATCCCCTAGTTTGGGATAACTACGACAAATTTGAAAGATATTGATATACTAAAATATCAATACACGGACATAAATTTTAAAGAAGATGGTAATATGGTGAAAGGTTATTTTGTGTTATTGTAAAGTAAATGATATAAATATACATTCAGAAAAACCCTACAACCACCAAAAGCAATAAAAATTTAAAAGTTTGAATTTTTAATTTTTTGTAAGCAGCAATAAACATACCTATGTGGTATAATTAATAGTCTGTCCACCAAATTCACCCTGACGGACAAAATAGGTCTTAAGCTCAAACTTTTTTCCCCCAATCGGTTGAATGCATCAGTCAGTATGGTTTGGCACTTTTGGGGTTCTGCAGCTATAATTTATTTTTAACATTATGAAAGAAACAATTGTTTTGGTTATAGAAAGGAAATAGAACAGAGGCCGAAATTTTTAAAAAAACTCCTGGAGCTTACGAAATAAAGTAATATAGAAAAAGCAATGATTGGGCATTACAAGTATCAACAAATTAAGACGAAAACATTTTCTCATTAATACCCAATAATAATACCCTAAGGTGTGAAATTAAGTCCAAATAATTTTGTTTCACTTGTAATAGCATTGGTAAAATAATTGGTTTTGATACAGATATTAAAAGTAAAGAAACATGAATCCACATCACAAGTAGATATCATGAATTTCGTATAAAAGTTGATTGTAACATAACACTGGGGCACATTTAAATTCGGAAGAATGTCATATATTATCGTTGATATTGACGTTGAACCTGGATATAAAATTACAAAAAGAACCTCAAAATATCATTTATATGCCGCCTCCCACTGGTCGTCAGTTTATTGACAACATTACACTACGCCTTGGTGAAACTACCTTTAGCTTGAGGAGAAAAAATTATTGTTAAGTTAATTAAAAATTTCGTATGGGTTTTGCTTTAATAGACTTACATTCAATACAACAAAAGCAAAAGGATAAAAATAAAAAACGGCTATCAACAATCATTCGAGTTGAATCTCACAGCGAAAGGACAATATCACAGTCAGCGCAAGACTGCTCTCAAAAGGGATTTAAATTTTTAAAGTCGATTGGGTTGAAGCCGAAAATAAATAAATAATGTTTGGACAAGTGAGAAAATCGAATCTTAATGAGCCTATCCTAGATAATTCAATTATAAGTTTAAAGAACACACTTATAAACCTTATGGTTCACCATCATTTCAAAATTCGGATGAAATTATTCCATACATTTTCAAGATATAATTTTGGATATATCTATAGCTACATTTTATTGAAGGCACTTTTGAGCCTAAAGATGCAACTAAAAAATGTTGGTTATCCAACAACGCCTTAAACTTTTATTTGATGAAAATTATCAATGGGTGGTGAACAAGTCCGTTTTTTTGAAAACCCGGTAAACAGCTTTAAAAACAATGGTTTTTTGGCACCAATCAAGCAAAAAGTCTTTTACCATTGGGCTGGGGATTAAAAAAGACAACCAACTATTTTGATAAGACAAACCACATTTTTCGGGTAAATTACCACAAAGTATCTTATGGGATTTGCCGAAGATTACCATAAAGGTTTTTCAATAAACAGGATTAATTTTAATAATTGCTCTACTTTTGCAAACTCCATATTTAGTTGACAAGATGTAAAAAAACTAAAATCGGTGGAAATTTCCATATTTTGATGACCAAAAGTTAAAAATTATGTCCCTATAACAAAGGAAAAATGCTATCAGATGTCTTACAAATTGGGATCTATATCAACTTCTTTCGACAAACCATGATTTTGGGTGTTAGGACTAGTACATTTGGAAAAACCTCATCATCATAATTTCTTTTCAAAGTAATAACAAATTGATAACAAAAATGGATGCAACTCAATTTACTTTGCTGATATAAGGATCTTGCTTTATCTAAATTCTACAGTATACCCATACGAAAGATGGAACTTTGATTTTTCGAAAAACTGTATGCCTCAGCCTATTATGCCTATGAAAATTTCCAGTCCAGTTTTATGGACGTGAAACAAGCGACCTATGATGGATTTAAAGAATATTTTAAAAATCCGTTCTATTGATTGATCATCAAGAACCATCAAATCTTCTACGGTCAATGTAAAGTTGGAATTTCAAACGAGCAAGAACCAATTTCCGAAAGACACTAAAGTAAACGCATTAATATAATGATTCATTTTTTTCTTATAATATTCTTTAACAAACAAATAAATTCATCTAATAAAGTAATTTAGGTAATTTAAGACTCTTATTGTTTTTAAATTATTTTTGTATTTGTAGTATAGCTATTTTTATATTTTGGTTAAGAGTATCATTAAAATAAACTTATTATATAAACAGGTTTTATTTAATAAATAAAGGCACAACAATTTTATTAAGAAAGATTTTTCGAAAAACAAAAAATTAAAAATTACCAAAATTTTTCTAAGTCCTAGAAAATATATCCCCGAATTAAAAGGGGAAAAATCTCGTTTAGATTTTGCCAAGAAAATGAATAATTTTTAATAGGAAAGTTTTTTCGAAAAAACAAAAAATTAAAAAATTAAAATTTTTCTAAGTCCGGGAAATGGGGATTTTTTTTTTTTTTTTTAAAACACTCAAAGTTGGGTCGGCATAATAAAGTCAGTAAGCTGAAACTTTTTACAATATAACATTTTTTCATAAAGTTAACAGAAAGGGTTGAAATATGGGGTGGAAAACTTTAAATATGTCAAAATATTCTAGGTGAGAATAAAAAAATCGGGTTAATGGGAAAAATATCAACGTTAGGAAAAATTGGACAAACCACGGGGTCCTTAGAATTTTAATTTTAAAAAAACAAAAACATGAAATAAAAAAAAAATAGCGGAAATTGGGGAATGATTAATGGGAAAGGGGGCTGAAATAAAAAAAAAAAAAAGTTTTGAAGGAAAAACAGAAAACTTTATAGGTGATAAATTTTGATAAAACATTTAAAAAAGCTTAAATAAAAAACCAATCTTAAAAAAATAACAACAAAAAACTTTGACTTTGGGGCAAGAGGTGACAAAATGAAACATTTATTTAAAAAATTTTAAAGAAAAAATTAAATTGTTTTGTGAAAATTTTTTTTTAAAAGATCGGAAAAACTAGAAATATACCTTTTTTTATTTTCCAAAAATGAAATTTGGACCCTGTAACTCGGTTATTTTTTGAAGATAAAACAAAATGCAAAACACGTATATATTCATTTTGAATAAAAAGTAGATAAAAAGGAAAAAACTTTGTCTAAAAAAGCGGAAAATACTGGGAAAATTTGTCAAATGGTAAGGAATGAAAATAATTAAACGAAAATATGCGCCATTTTAAAGCCCCGGGAGTGGGAGAGGGAAGGGGGCGTGGCACTTGGGGGCGGAGGTGGGCGGGTCGCGGTTAACAGTGTTTTTTTTTGGACCAAAGCCTGCCATTAGCTATCAAATGGAGAAAAAAATGGCACTTTTATCTGGAAATAATAAAAAAATTGAAACGTAAACTTTTCTCAAGAATAAAATTTTTGTGCAGTGTTCCAATGTTAAAAAATTTGTTCATTGCAGAAAAATCAATTTTGTCATTTTAATTTTTAAAAAAAAACAAATCTGAAATGTGTAAATAGAAATTTTTGGCCTTTGACCTATAACTTTTTTGATTGTTTTTTAAAGAATTCATGCACTTAGATGCAAATTTTTATTCTGAACCTTAGAAATTTCTCATATTTAAAGTTTTCATCCCTTTTTTTTTTTTTTTTATGAAAAAATGTTATTTGAAAAGTTTCACTTCGGTTTTTTATAATATGGACCCAACTTTGAGTGTTTTCAAAAAAAAAAAAATTCCCCCTTTTTTCCCGGGACTTAGAAAAAATTTTTAAATTTTTTTTAATTTTTTGTTTTTTCGAAAAACTTTCCTATTAAATTATTCATTTTTCGGCAAACTTTTTTTAGTTATTTTTCTTTTTGCCGTATCTTAACTCCTAAACGAGATTTTTCCCTTTTTAATTCGGTTATATACTGGTTAGAAAAAATTTTGGTAATTTTAATTTTTTTGTTTTTCGAAAAACTTTTAAAAAAATTGTTTATTTTACTCGACCAACATTTTGTTTTTTTGTTTTATTTCACTCAACTCCTAAACAGTTTTTGTATTTATATAACTTAATAAATTATTCCTAAATTTAAAAGAGTTTATTTATATTTTGGATTTTAACAATTCAAAAATGGTCTGAAGCTTTTTTGTTTGCTCAATATAATCTTGATGTAATATATGTGTTATTAATAATACTATTTTTAAATAAGGTGTCAGGAGTGGAAATTAAACACTGTATAGTTTTAATAAATAAATAAATAAATTTATTTAATAAATAAAAACATTATTAAATACAAAAACATATTGCCTAAAAAAACTCAATACTAAACTAAAATTATTTTTTTGTGGCCAAAAAAAAATATTACTATAACTAAACTAAACTAACTAAAATTAAAACTTTAAACTAATCATGGGTCCAAGCACGGTTGGCTTGTTAAAAAAGGACAACTCCTTACGTGTTAGAGCAGCTTCTCTTTTAATCTGATAAGTCGTTGCTCTTCTTTAGGCTGGCTTTTAGTTCTTTAAATTTTAACTCACAAGCCCATGAATCTTGCTCCTGAATTTGGGTTTGGTCCCATCCTTTTGCCGCTGCCAAAGAGCCCGTCTTCTCGGACATTGCACCTGGTTTAACCACTCGGTTGGTTGGTGGTTTGACGTCTCAGCAGCGGAAGTGGTGCTTGCAGTGATTTGATGGATTGGTCTTCGGCTTCTTTTTTTGGTGTATTTTCGAACTTGAATCGGTGGTGGTGGCCTTTTCTTTTTCAGCTTTTTTCCAAATGAAGCACCGGCGATTGGTCTGACAAAGTCGCCACCCAGGAAGAAGAAGAAGACGAAAACGGACTTTTGTTTTAACCCTTTTTTCAGACCCCGTTAATATTTTTCGCAAAATTTTTTACTGGCCCACAATACATCGTTTCCGCGAATATTTTTCTTTTTTCTTCTTCTTCTTTTTGTTTCCCATTCCCATTTTTGTGGGAAAGGCCTAATAATTTCTATCGCCATTTAACCCTAGCCTACCAAAAAAGCACGGGTTTTTCTAACATCTCCTCCTCTAATTTCGGGTGAATCCCCAATTAATAAGAAAATGTCTTCTTGACTCATCGTAAAATTAAAAACTTTTAAAATTTACCACAAAACTGGCCTTGTACCGGAATAAGGTTTGGGTTAAACTGATTTCTGTTTCGAAAACCCATCTTTGTACTAAAACTCAGGCCACCCCATTGTTCAGTGGGGTGGTAATGACTTTCAATGCCCTTGACTCGAGGCCCACCTCATTGTTCAGGGTGGTGGAATGACTTTGATCACCTCCAAGGATAAATTCCTTTCTAACTTGAGAATGTCGATGTATTGATTGTGGGTGGTATGCCCTTTCCTTTTTAAGGGTTGTGACTTTTGATACACCTGCCTAGGTTAAGTTTTTGCCAGAATGTCGGATCCTTTTCTATCCTTCGGTTTATGATTAGGGCAATAAAACCCTCTTTTATTTACGTGCTCACAAACACTTAAACAATGACAAAAATATATGAAAAACAGTTAATGTAAACTTGAGCCTTTCAAATATAATAAAAAAATAAATATTGCAGTTTAAATAAATAAATAAATAAATAAATAAATAAATAAATAAATACATAAATAAATACAACTAAATAAAGGTGTGGATTTTCCAGTGTAAGTTTATTGTTCTTATTACTGCTGTTGGTTAAAAACGTTTCAAACACCCCCAATAAAGCAAATTTTTCGTTCAAGAAACGATTCTAGCACAACTTCTAGTTGTTGATATTTTCGTTGGGACAGTTTGGAAAATTGTACGTCTGTATGACCCCATGGTAGAGTTTTTGTAGATGTTGGAATTACTAACGCTTATCATCTTTATCCTTAAAGCACCTTATTTATCAGTTTTGTATAAACATCAGAATTCACTGCGAAAGGTTTTCATCTTTCGAAAAATTAAACCACCGTGTTCAACGATGTTTTTGTAATCTTCCATGTGAAGTTCCTTTTCAATTACTGACTTTTTAATACCTTTAGCTTTTTTAGCTCATTTTTAAAGACAACTTGCCTTGGCCCCGGTGCCATAAAAACCAATAATCGGATCTCCCGGAAATTCTCTTTCATCTTACGGCACAGATACACTTTTAATTATATTAAATGGTTTTGTTCTTGGTAATTTAAGTGTCAAATTTATTAGGGTTTTCTGAAATTACGCGATAAAAATCATCGGTGAACATTTTTTTTAAAATAAGTGAATCCGTGTCAGTGTACAACAAAGATGCATTATCCAAATTTTTGCTTTATAAAATTATAAAAAAGTCATACATAACTGTTTTCGAAATGTCAAGTATGGAAAACCAATGTATTTGGTTTATTTATAAAATTTTAACTTTGGACATATGTATGGCGACAAAGTCTTCGGAAAATGGAACAAGTATTAAAGTTGGGTCGAGCAATTAACGCTCTTGCTCCAGGTTTACCAGAATTGTCCCATTCGTAATTAATCGGATATCTTTGCGATTTTCCACATTTTCCATTGTTTTACCGAAAACAGCATTTATGAACAATTTAAATAAATCCCTACCAAACTTTTGTTCCGAATTTCGTAAAACTTATTAAAGTCGACGATGTCTTTAACCATTTGATTGTTGAAAAGTTAATATTCTATTGTCCTCATTACCATTAGCCCATTGTTGTGGCTTGCTTTAAAGTTCTATAGTGGACAATATACCGTTTTATCATTTAAGTTAGGAATTTTTTTTGCATTTGCTGTTTTCTATTGGTGGGATGATGTTTTCCCTAAAAATGGTGATCTGAATGTGTATCATCGTTCTTCGGATAATGCACATCCACTTCTAAAACATACCCCTGTGGACTATCATCGTCAATGGCCATAATATTTAAATTTAAAATTTCATAATCGGATAATCTAAAACCAGCAAATGGTAATGATTGGGACATACTATGACCATAAAGATTGGTTGCATCTAAATACATAATAAATGATTCTGGTTCCGCGGGATTGTAGTTTGGTAAATTTTATTATTAGCAATATGCTTCCTTTCTACACTGACTTATACCTCCGGAATCCCTTTTTTTGAAAAAAATGAAATTCTATCTTTAAAAGTTCTAATCTACCTGGGTCATACAAGCATGCAATCGAATGATAAACGAACTAAAATATTGTGGACATCTAGTTTATACACCAAACATGTATCGGAAATTGCTCGAAAATATCACATAACAACAAAACATCCGATTTACGTACAAATCCGAGTAATCCCCAAATTTTTACATGAAACAATTGCCATTCTTTTGCCGTTCATGCATTCATCACTTTGTGTTCTCGGTTTAAATTGTCAAAAAACTGATCTTTCGTTGGAAGATTTGGGTAATTCATTTTTCCATGGAGTCAATGAAACTATGGGGGAAAAATTTTTGACCTTGTTCAAACTGTTCATCATTTGTGAAAAAATTGTGTGTTTCCCAAACTCATGATTGTTTAAACCTTTAAAATTTTCCAACGATGACGACAAAATTTGAAACTGTCCAGGAACCAAGTTTAAATATTTCTTTTTATTGAGCCCGTTTTACTTTCTACATAATCATGCATATAAATACTTTTCGTAAATGCACATACTTTCCTTACTTTGAGCTATAACTTCAATTTTATCCCCATGATTACATAATTCTTTAATAAACAATGGCAATCGTAGCCGTTAAATTATGGAATTAATGGGAACAAAACTGGGTAATTTATAATTTAAATTACAAATGGGTTGCGGCCCAGTTTATGACAATGATCTTTCCTTTTACATCCGAAGCCAAAATGGTTTTCCTGCCCTGTTGCATTTTTAAAATAATTTTTTCATCTTTAAAGGAATCGGACAATGTCTCTTAAATGAGTGTTATACAAATCCTCAGATCTTTTCGAGGCGATCACAAACACTTTAGCCGCATCATTACCCCGATAGTAAACTTTGAAGAGAATCGTCAAAAGAACATTTTATAAAAAAAAAGAAAGGCTCATGTTTACAACTATTTAGTGAAAGAATTTTGGGGATTTGGTTGGTTGTGCTACGGGTTTTTTAAAAACGATTCAAAATCGCATAAAAAAACGGAACTCCATTTGTTTTTTTTTCAAATTTTAAAAAATTTTCCGGTACGCCCTTTCCAAATTTATCAATTTTTGTTTCGTTTGATGGGATTAAAAACATGATTGCAATCGTTCCGTTGGTGAAATTGTAAATCGGAACTTGTAAAAAATAAATCAAACAACCGTCACAAAAATATTTTTTTAAACAGTTGGATATTTGGATGAGACCAAACGAGACAAATCACCAACAATAATGATTTGTTGAACAGATTCTGTTACAGATGTGGTCACGGTCGCCCTTAACATCACAACCTTTGAAATTAACAGTAAATTTACATGCTTTTGAAGTTTTGTTTTAGCATACCTTAATGGACCAACAACCTCATACGTTAAGGTATTGTTTTCAAACTTTGACTCCAAACCATATACATTTACTGAAATATTATTTAACTCCTCAAACTTTGTTATATCCCGTAATTTTACTGGAAAATCCATACCTGTTAAATTTAGCACAGTTGAGTAATGCGGGTATGAAGTAATTTCTGAGGCTGCAATCCCACAGGGTGTAAAGCTGATGTTATCGCCAAGCGAAGCAACACTCGTCCCGATTGTAGACATTGATTACAGCCCGTTTAGATTCTATAAATTTGGGCAGCTTAATGTAGGATGATGCGGACATTGGCGAAAACTTATTGATGTTAACTTCCAGGTAGAGAATCTTATCCAGAGCCCATCCTGCAATGAAAAATATAATTAATATATATTTAATTTTTTTCAAAATAATCAAAATAAATAAATTAAAAAAATAAATAAATTTGTTTTGTTACATACCTGAATCTCTTTCCTGAAATTCTGTCGATTGAGTTTTCATGGCCTCGACAAAAGAGCGGTAGACTTCATCAAGGTCATTGCCACTTCACCACCTCGTTACGCGTATTAAATGATTTATCATCATATACATCCTGTGTTGCTAGATAGTAACGTGCCACAACAACCATATTTATTTTAACTGAATGATGCATATGTAATGCATCATTAGACACCAATGCCCGCCCCTGTATTGAGTTAAAAAATGATGCGTAGTCGAGATGTTTACCATCGCTACATATATGGTAGGTTGCAATACGATTTTAAATGCACATTGTACCAGTTGCACACCCTGGGATACGGGTAAACGAGATCGACTACGATGTTCTAGAGTTCTTTGATGAGCCATCATCTGATTTTGTGGCACCGTCACATTACACAAATCACAGGACAACATACGCGGTGGTGATCCGGATAATCTACACCTTTTACTTGGTCCAGCCATATTGGCATCATCGTAAAAACGATATGGGCAAGACTCACTTCTATGCCGTCGAAAATTAGAAGAATGTTTGAATGTTTTGTTACACAGTAAACAAACGTATTGTGACATTTTTGTTTATAAAAAATTAAACTACAACAAATTAAACTAGCGCAGACAGATGTGTTGTTGACTATGTGAACTAACTAATGTCACTAAGCAAAATGCCTGCTTTTATTACAAACCATACAACCCCCACCATCAATAGTCAAGGTCAAGGTCGACCAAACCATACAACCCCCACCATCAATAGCCAAGGTCGACCAAGGTCAAAGTCACCGTCAAGGTCAAGGGGCGGGGCTTGGGAAAGAAGTGGGGGGGTATGCACATCTGGCCATTCAAGGTTATATGACGTATCGCACACGTGGCCATTCAAGGTCAAGGGGCGGGGCTTGGAGTGGGGGGGTGCATGGGAAGGAGTGGGGGGATACATTCTGTATATTTGCTCTCTACTGGTCTGTATTAAAGTAGCTAATTTAAATAAATGTTATAAAAGCAATATATATATATATATATAATATATATATATATATATATATATATATATATATATATATATATATATATATATATATATATATATATATATATATATATATATATATATATATATATATATATATATATATATATATATATATATATATATATATATATATATATATATATATATATATATATATATATATATATATATATATATATATATATATATATATATATATATATATATATAAATAACCTAAAATATTATGACAAGTTCCCTCAAACTTTTTTCTACGAGCCTCCCTACTTAAATACAGGTACATAAAGGAAGCCTCAATTGTTTTTTAAATAACTTTTTAAAATACAAGGCGTAATTTAATATATATTTTAATATGATGGTTACTAGATAAGTCTCCTTAAAATGAACCCATCAAATCATATTTTGCTTATTTAGTTTACCACGGACGGACTAAGCTCTGACACAATAATAGCAATTTTTTTAACACCCTATATGAGAAAGGCTAAACCATATTATTTTTGGCTAGCTCTAACTTTAAACATAAAAAAAGGTATACTTGATTGACCTCGATAAAATCAACTGTTTACGAAAAATAAAATATCATGGTTGGTAATTTGTATTACATTATACAGGGTGTTTTCTAATTGTACGTCAATATTTAAAGAGGCAATTTTGGGTCCATTTTAGAAGAAAACTTCATATGAACATGTCCTAAACATCTTTACTTTGACATACAGGGTGGTAAAATTTTCAAAAATAAATAATTTACCAATAATATCTGTAACATCACTTTAGGTGTTTTAACGAAATTTGCATACATGTACTATGAATCCAGGAAGCATTTTTGTGTACACTTTTTTTTTTATTTGGCAAAATAGGCAGGTCAAGTTCTGTACAAAACCCTATGGTGTAAATAAAAAAAAATGTGGTACACTAAAAAATCTTCTTGATACATAGTACATGTATGAATTTACACCCTGTATCTTAAAAGTTAGGACATTTAGGATATACGTTCATATAAAGTTTTCTTATAAAATGGACTGAAAAATTGTTTCCCTAAATATTGACGTACATAGAAAACACACTGTATAATTAAAAAGATGCAACCATGATATTTTATTTTTAAACAGTTAATTTTATCGATTTCATTCAATAATACCTTTAGTTTAAGTTTTAAGCTATCCAAAATAATATTGTTTCTCTGCAAACTAAATAAACCAAATATGACTTAATGAGTAAATTTTAAGAAGACTTATCTAGTAAATATCACATTTAAAAAAATATATTAAATTACGCCTAGTATTTTAAAAGTTATTTAAACAAAAACATTCCAGGGGTCGTTAGGTACCCGTATTTGGGTGGGTCATAGGTAAAAAGTTTATGGGATTTGTCATAATATTTGTAGGTTTTCTATTAGATTTCGAGAGATTGTCCATATATTCTATATATATATATATATATATATATATATATATATATATATATATATATATATATATATATATATATATATATATATATATATAACATATATATATATATATATATATATATATATATATATATATATATATATATATATATATATATATATATATATATATATATAATATATATATATATATATATATATATATATATATATATATATATATATATATATATATATATATATATATATATATATATATATATATATTATATATATATATATATATATATATATATACATATATATATATATATATATATATATATATATATATATATATATATATATATATATATATATATATATATATATATATATACAGTGTGGTCCATTAAGTATGCAACAAATGGGAAACTTTTTTTCTTTGAAATTTGTCAGAAAATTTTATTCTTTATAAAAGTTGGTGCATGGTCTCAAACTATATTAGCAGTAGTTACTTTTATTAAAAGTTGAAAGGTATACCGGGTAGGTCAAAAAAATTGAAAACTGCTTAAGAGTAAAGTACCCTTATTTTAAAAAATATAACAAAATGTTATAGGGAAAAGTTGTTTAGAATTTAAAGTTATACCCAAATACCAAGTCATGGCCCTCTATTCAAATTTTAGTTTTTTTGAAATTTTTGAATTTCCCCTGTATAATGCATGTTTATATTGTTCTAATTTTATATTTGTTTAAAGAACCCAAAACTAAAACTCACTTTTAAACAACTGTTCTTAAATTAAAACATATTTGTAAAATTAAACTGAATTTATATTTTTCTTGCCATTCGCCAACTTGAAGTTTGTTGCAAGGATATTTAATAGAACTTTAAAACTCCCTAAATATATTTTTAAGCAAGGCAAGTACTTTATTTTTAATAATATGCCAATAAAAAGCTTTAAAAAAATGTATTACATTTCTATAAAAAAAAATATATCAAAATGCTTCAAGTTGAACTTATATTGAAGCAAAGCAATGCCATGAAAAAACAAATGACTGACAAGAAAATCTATTTCTAGTTTGACAGTTTTTAGCTTTTTTAAACTTATCCACAAGACGTTTGTTTCATAGTAACTATTTTTTTTTAATTACAAATGCCTCCTCGAATATTCTTAACGTTAACTGAAAAGGCAGAACTAGTTTTAATTTGTGGAGAGGGTTATAAAAATATACGTGAAGCTGCAGATACTTTTAACGAACGGCATCCAGAAAAACAAATTCATTATTCAACTGTAAGTAGAATTCTAAACCATTTTAAGGCGACAGGATCATTGTCATATAAGTACCATGAAGAACGAATAAAAACTGTCTGTACGGAAGAAAACCAATTAAACGTACGTCAGACAGTTACTGAAAATCCCAAAACGTCCACAAAACCGATTTCTGAATATACTGGTATTAAAAAACCCTCTGTAAAGCGAATCCTTAAAAAAAAAACAAATATTACCCATACAAACCGAAATTTATTTGTACATTACAAGAAAGGGTTTATGATTTAAGATACGATTTTTCAATATGGGTCCAAGGTCAAATAGAAGAACAAAGAGATTTTCATCACCATATCCTATTCGGAGATGAGTCGACTTTTACCACAAATGGTGTACTATCGTCCCAAAATTATAGATGGTGGTCTGATGAAAATCCAAATTTTGTTATCGACAACAAAAATCAATATTACCATGGTGTGGTATCTTAAATGATAAACTAATAGGTCCCTTCTTTTTCCCAGAAATCCTAAATGGGAATAGTTATCTAAATTTTTTGGAAAATGAACTGGACAATTTTTTAGATCAGATGCCGTTACAAGAACGGCCAAATTTGTGGTTTATACATGATGGATGTCCTGCTCATTCTAACAGAGATGTTGCTCAATGGCTGAATAGAAAATTTGGCAATAAATGGTTAGGACGAAATACAGATCCACGGTGGCCTCCTCGTTCGCCAGATCTGAAATCGGTGGATTTTTTCTTGTGGGGATATAAAGTTTATAAAGATAGAACGTTTAATAATGTTCAAGAACTACAAACTTCAATAAGATTCCATTGTAAAAATATTCCTGCTAGGGTGTTGGCATCTATATCAAGGGAATTTAACGCGAGAACAATAAGGTGCATTGAAAGGGATGGTAGTCATACAGAGACCTTACGATAGTTCTTGTTTTAAGCAGTTTTAATTTGTTTTTTATTTTTTTTTATTCTTGCAATAGTCTTCGAACATTTTTTAAATTATTTTTCCATATTATTAAAAAGATTAGAATTAAAATAGTTTTACTTTAATAAAAAAAAAATCTTAGAACTCAGTTGTTTTTTTTTTCATAGCGATCTACTATTTTTTCTTTTGTTTTAGTATTAGCTCAACTTGTAACATTTTGATATGAAATTAATATAAAAATATTATACTTCTTTGAAAGTTTTTTAAACACATATTATTAATAATAAAGTACTTGCCTTCCTTAAAAATATATTTAGGGAGTTTTAAAGTTCTATTAAATATCCTTGCAACAAACTTGAAGTTGGCGAATGGCAAAAAAAATACAAATTCAGTTTAATTTTACAAATATGTTTTAATTTAAGAACAGTTGTTTAAAAGTGAGTTAGTTTTGGGCTCTTTAAACAAATATAAAATTAGAACAATATAAACATGCATTATACAGGGGAAATTCAAAAATTAAAAAAACTAAAATGAATAGAGGGCCATGACTTGGTATTTGGGTATAGCTTTAAATTCTAAACAAGTTTTCCTATAACATTTTGTTATATTTTTTAAAATAAGAGTACTTTGCTCCTAAGCAGTTTTTAATTTTTTTTACCCTTTATATCCTTTGGCGTTTAATAAAAATAACTACTGCTAAATATAGTTTGGTATCATGCACCAACTTTTATGGAGAATAAAAATTTTCTGACAAATTGCAAATAAAAAGTTTTCCATTTGTTGCATTTATGACCACACTGTTTATATATATATATATATATATATATATATATATATATATATATATATATATATATATATATATATATATATATATATATACAGGGTGATTCACGTTGAGTGTCCTATTAAAAGTTCTGGGGAACCAAAAAAAAGAACTTTTTGAAATTTTGCACACGGCCATAACAGGTAATAAGCTACATTTTACAAATATTTTGGCAAGTGCAGCGTTGCCAGATATAACCAAAACCAACGGCAACATTGTAATTTTAAATGGAACATCCTGCTTTTTATTGCATATTAGGATTCTACACAAAATTCTAAGTAAGTTTTATTAACATCTTCCTACACCTATATCTTACCGTTTTTAAGAAAATAATTAATCACTATTTTTTTTAAGGAAAATCACCATGTTAAAAAGGTTTAATATTTACGTGCCTAACCGAGCTGAATACTAGATATTTTTTTTGGGCTAGACAATGCATGTTTTTAAAAGATATTCTTGCTCGTATTCTTGCTATTATAGCAATATATTTTACAGGGTGTCCCAAAAAATTTGCATTTTACCGATAAAAAAAGAAAAAAACTTTTTTTTAAATACAAATACTGTATTTTATCCTATTTTTGAATAGACCAATATTTCCCTACACAATGTCCATACATCTTTTATACCCATCTCACCGCTTTTTAAATATAAGCAATTTTTAATTTTTAAGCATTTATTTCTTATAACAAAATAAATAATTTTTACCTAATATGTCAAATAGTTGTCAGCATTTAAAATACAAACTTCCATGGCCTACCTAGGTAAATTATTAAGCCGGTGGTTTACTGTAGATAGTATTTAAAAACAGGGAAAAATTAAATCGTTTGTTTTTAAAAACGGTGGCAGATGGGTATAGAAACAATATGGACATTTTGTAGGTAATATTGGTCTTTTAAAAATAGGATAAAATACAGTGTGTTTTAAAATTGAGTTTTAATCATTTTTTAAATACGGTAAATGCAAATTTTGGGACCCCTGTAGAATGTTTGCTAAAATAGCATGAAATTTTTAAATACATGCATTGTCTAACCCCAAAAAATTCTGTATCCAGCTCGGTTAGGCACGTAAATATTAAACCTTTTAACATTTTGATTTTCCTTAAAAAAATAGTGATTAATTTTTTTTTAAAAACGGTAAGATATGGTATAGGGAAGATGTTAATAAAACTACTATATATATATATATACTATATTAAATTATATATATACTATATATATACTATATATACAATATATATATATATATATATATATATATATATATATATATATATATATATATATATATATATATATATATATATATATATATATATATATATATATATATATATATATATATATATATATATATATATATATATATATATATATATATATGTATATATATATATATATATATATATATATATATATATATATATATATATATATATATATATATATATATATATATATATATATATATATATATATATATATATATATATATATATATATATATATATATATATATATGGCAAGTGAGCGTTGCCAAATCTAACCGAAACCAACGGCAACATTGTAATTTTAAATGGAACACCCTGTTTTTTATTGCATATTCGGATTCTACACAAAATTCTAAGTAAGTTTTATTAACATCTTCCTATACCTATATCTTACCGTTTTTAAGAAAATAATTAATCACTATTTTTTTAAGGAAAATCAAAGTGTTAAAAAGGTTTAATATTTACGTGCCTAACCGAGCTGGATACTAGAATTTTTTTTGGGGGTTAGACAATGCATGTATTTAAAAGATTTCATGCTATTATAGCAATACATTCTACAGGGTGTCCCAAAAAATTTGCATTTACCGATATTAAATAATGATTAAAACTCAATTTTAAAACACACTGTATTTTATCCTATTTTTAAATAGACCAATAATTTACCTACAAAATGTCCATATATGTTTCTATACCCATCTGCCACCGTTTTTTAAATACAAACGAATTTTAATTTTTTCCCTGTTTTTAAATACTATTTACAGTAAACCACCGGCTTAATTTACAATTTACCTAGGTAGACCATGGAGTTTGTTTTTAAATTTCCGACAACTATTTGACATATTAGGTAAAATTATTTATTTGTTATAAGAAATAAATGCTAAAAAATTAAATTGTTTAATATTTAAAAACGGGCGATGGAAAAAGATGTAGGGACATGTGTGTAAATTTGGGTCTATTCAAATAGAAAATAATATGTTGTATTTAAAAAAGTTTATCTTTTTTAATATCGGTAAAAATGCAAATTTGGGACACCCTGTAAATATATTGCTATAATAGCAAGAATATTTTTTAAAACATGCATTGTCAACCCAAAAAATCTATATCCATGGAGCACGTAAATTTTAAAACCCTTTTAACATGTTGATTTTCCTTAAAAAAAATAGTGATTAATTATTTTCTTAAAAACGGAAAGATATAGGTATGGGAAAAGATGTTAATAAAACTTCCAGAATTTTGTGTAGAATCCGAATATGCAATAAAAACAGAGTGTTCCATTTAAAATTACAATGTTGCCTTTGGGTTTTTGTAGATCTGGCAAACTGCACTTGCCAAAATATTTTTAAAATGTGCTTATTCCTGTTAGGGCCGGTAAAAAAAGTTCTTTTTTGGTTTTTCCCAGCAATAGGACACTCAACGTGAATCACCCTGTATATATATACATGTTTTCGTAAGCAGCATCAATTATAAGGCCCGAGCTATTTCGCTGTCTACCCGAGACCCACTAAAAAGAAAAATGTTGTAAGAGTATATTTTAGTAATTAGATATGTATTTTCTACCGATAATATTATTAACGAGCTAGTGGTAGGAGTGATAATGGTTGATATATTATGAGATATTTTTAAAATTTGCCTTCATTTTGAACAATCAAAATAAGCTTTATAAATAATATAATGTCCAGACATATAGAGGTTGCAAAAAAGAGCTTTAAAAAAACCATTGAATATATTAAGACAATTGGCGAATAAAGATTTTCTGATTTTCCAGCTGGTCAAGAAAATATAATTGTGACAGATGAAAGAATTTTTATAAAATATACAATTAACATAATAAACATATTCGGAGACTAAGTAACCCTAGCCAATTCGAAGAAATTTGATCGCAGTGCGATTCAACTTGAATGTGGGAGCTTGTATTTATTAAAACAATTTTTTTTGTATTTTTGCAAATACTATAAATGGAGAAATCTATAACCACATATTTACGTTAGCTTTGGAAAATTGTTATAATACACCTTTGGACAGTTACGAGGGTCACTACTTATATTTTGAACCTAATAAAGAAAAAACATCAACTTATCATTGAAAATGGTTTTATTGTTTTTCAAAATATTCTCCTTTAAGATCTATACACTTTTGCATGCGTTCGAACCACTTGTCAAAGCAGTTTTTCTATTCCAATGGAGACTTCCCCAAAACATGGTTTTTGAATGCATTAACAGCTTCTTCGGCCGATGTAAATCGTTTCCACGTTACTTATTCTTAATTGTCGGAAACAAAAAGAATTCATTTGGTACCAAATTAGGACTGTACGGCGGATGGCCCATTAATTTGATTTTTTGAGCGGTCAATTAGTCGGTTGTGACACAAGATTTGTGACTGTTGGCATTGTCATGATGAAGGATGATCCGACGGCTCGCATTTGTTTTCCTGATTTGACCCAAGACTTCGGTAAAAATGGTGGTGTACCATTCAGCATTGACCGTTCTTTGTGTCTCTAACGGTACTGTTGCCAATGACCGGTTTTTCGGCTCATCCTGGAACCCCACAAAGTCGACTGCTGCTTAGTTTCTGGCTCATATGCATAGATTTATGATTCGTCACCTGTTTCAATTTTGTACACGTCTTTTGAAGCACCGCCATTAAATTTCTTGAGCATTTGTTTGCACCAATCGACACGAGCATCTTTTGAACTTTTGTCAAATTGTGGGATCCAACGGGAACAAACTTTTTTACAGCTAAATGATCATGCAAATCTTATTTATGCTGGTGCAACTAATACCTAAAGTTGCCTCAATCCCACAATATGTCACGTGACGATCTTGCAATATTAGTTTTTGCACAGCTTCACTGTTTTCGGGCACAACAACTGATTTTGGCCGACCTTCACGACTCTTGTCGGTAAGTGAACGGCGACCTCGATTAAATTCATTATACCAGCGCTTCACAGTGGCAAAGGATGGAGCTTCGTTACCAAAAGTGGAAGTTGGCTGATCAATGCATTGCTGTCTTGATAATCCACGTCGAAAATCGTAATAAATCATGGCAAGAAAATGTTCACCATTTAATTCCATTTTTTCGCTGACACACTATTTTTAACTTACTGTAAATATTAATTGCAGTCAAATAACAAAATGTTCTGAATAAGGTTATGGTGAAAAATGTCAAGCTTTCCAGCGAAAACGTTAGATGGCGTCTGAAAACACTCAGTGTTGCCAAAGCTCAAAATATAAATAGTGACCCTCGTATTTTATCATCTGATTCCCGATGGTACCACACCGTAGAACTCAAGGCAGGTAGGTATATGAATTTCTTACCTGAAGGTTTAATAACAAATAAATTGGAAATAACGAATCGGTGACATGACAAGTGAGAACTCTACAAATAGACTCCCTTCTACTCCACTTGCATACTGTGCTTAAGTAATCTTGCTTGGAGTCAGTTAAACTGGTCGCCTAAACAAAAGATGTCCACACCTGTCTAATTTTACCGAAATTTTGGAATTATACGTAACCCGGAATAAATTTGTTTGGTTAAACGGTTAATTTGGTGTTTGTTACAATCATTTTTACTTAATTATATAATTTTATTATTGTTATTTAAGATTTCGATCCATAGTACACTTCGTTGCCTGTATTTAGGTTAATATGTTTTTATTTAAAAAATGTAATTTATTAGCCGTCTGTACGAAAAAAAGAAAGTGACTCAAAACATTTTAATATTTCAAGCATGGCAATAAAGTTCTTCACGCTTTAACTGTGAAAATACCCTATTTAATACATATTGAGCTATATTCTTATTTAAGGAAAGTAATTTTATGAAACAGTAGTCCTCAGTTGAAAATGGATCACTCTCTTCTCGCATGGATCTTCCTGCTATATTTTCATAACGTATGTTTGATATGGTCTAAGAGCTGGTGCCGAAAAATCATCGTCATCAATAATATGAAGTTTCTCCCGTAATACATGTTCATTTAGTATTGTTAATTATGTTTCCGCGCAGGCTGACAACCTATTGGATATAGGGGGTAGCAATAAGGGGTGAAAGTGCAAAATTTTTTGGAAAAAAATCGTCATCGATAATATGTCAGTCATTTTGACCACCTAAAGTTGAGCGCTTACTTTATAGAGGGTGTTTTTTAATTGAATGTCAATATTTAAGAGCGCAATTTTGGGGTATATTTTAAGAAGAAAACTTCGTATGAACTTGTTTACTTTAAGTTTTGAGATTCTGCGTGGTAAAATTTTCTAAAATAAATCATTTATTATTAATATCAGTAATACCACTTTGGATATTTTAATAAAATTTTGCATACATGTACTATGTATCAAGAGGTATTTTTTAGTCTACTACATTTTTTTTATTTCCACCAGTGGCGTTCGTACGAAATTTAAACCGCCTATTTTGGCAGATATTAATGGTTACTGATTTCGCTTAAAATAAAAAATATTTTTGAAATGCCCAATCATTTATAAGCAAAGTTCAACCTGATGCAATATCGGTAAACAATATCACCATGCAAAGGTATGTCTAGATTTAATTTTTCTAGGTGAAAAACCGTGCGTCGAACTAAAAAAAATATGAGCAAATTTGATCTCTTGATTTTTTTTTAGTCTGACGATCGATTTTCACCTAGAAAAATTAAATCTAGATATTTCTCTGCATGGTGATTGTTTACCAATATTGTTATGATCATGTAGAGAAACGCTTTTTAGTTTTTTAAGCGAAGACCGTGCATCAAATTAAAAAAAAATAAGTAATCAACTTTGCTTATAAATGATTGGAAATTTTAAAAATATTTTTTTTATTTAAATAAAAATCAGTGACCATCAATATCTGCCAAAATCAACGAATTCTTGGATAGAAATAAAGTAAACAAACCTTGTTTGGCATTAACATATTCAGGGGGGCAAGGAGGGATAGTTCTTGTGAACACACTGCACGGCAATATTGATTAAAGACACTGAATAACATAACTCAGGAAAAAATATATTTTTCAATGTTCATGGCCTTGCACCATAAATTACATTTTTATAAATTGATGATTTTTTATTGTTAAAAATTATTTTTAAAGCAGGAAAACTATTTTTGTTTATTATCTGAAGTGAGAGACAGATATCACATTTACTTTAGATGCTCAATTCGGTTGCTGTTGATCAAGTCAGTTTACAAAACGTGTTATTGAATAATACAACCTACTAGAAAGAGATAAAATGACATCGAAGTGCCGTACAACACCTGATTTACTATCATTTTTTATTAAACGAATGCAGCAGCTGTGCAAAATCTTGTTGTCGGTGCTTGGAACTGTCATATTAATAAATGTTTATATTTAAATCGATGTTGCCTATATTAACACAAAAACCAATATTTTTGAATAATTTTATTACATTTTCAAGGTAATTTCCTGATTTTGGTTTTTGAGATCTGGCAATTTGTTTAAGTTTTTCCAAAACAAAAACAAACAGATCACTATACCAAACACCCTGCCTACAAACTGGCGTTGCGTTGATTCTAGCCTTTGAGTTCGTTGGCCAAAATAGACAGGTCAAATTCCGTACCAACGCCACTGGTGGAAAAAAAAAAAATGTGGTACACTAAAAAATGCCTCTTGATGCATGGTACATGAATGCCAAATATTATTAAAATATTTAAAGTGGTATTACTGATATTAATAATACATAATTTATTTTTAAAAATATATCACCCAGTATCTTAAAACTTAGGACGTTTAGGATATATGTTCATAAGAAGTTTTCTTTTTAAAATGGACTTAAAAATTGCCACCCTAAATATTGAGACTCAATTAAAAAACAGCTTGTATAAAGTAAGTGCAGGGGATAATTTGACCCCGTTTTACTGCCGTCGGTATCCACCTAGCTGTCAGCTCTTTTGGATTTAGAAACCTTAGGGGTTTAACTTAAAGTGGCCAAAATGGCTGACGTATTATCGATGACGATTTTTTTCCAAAAAATATTTTGCATTTTTACCCCTCATTGCTATCCCCCGTATCCAATAGGTTGTCAACCTGCGCAAAAACATAATTAACAATACTAAATGAACATGTTTTAAGGGAGAAACTCCATATTACTAATGACAATGATTTTTCGGCTCTAGCTCTCCGTCTAATAGGTTTGGAGGCAACATTTTTTTATTTGAGTATTTTATCAGACTCTAGTGAGAAAAGAACATAGAATATAAAAATAAAAACACAGAATTTCACAAATCAAAAATTTTTCAACACGTGTTTTATAATAACCACAAAATAAACTGGGATTCTTCTAGTATTTTGGCAAAGAAAACTTGTTATAAACATGTAAAATCAAATAATGTGCATACATGTTAATAAATGAAGATAAGTGTGTAGCATTTATATCAGCTAATTTAAATAATACGTGGTTACCTTTGACTGGTGCTGAAGTAATTTCGGAAAAACTTAAAATTTATTTATGCTCGATTGGGCGGTAAATTTAACTTACCGCCCGCAATTCCGGGCAGTAACTTAAATTTACCACCTTGGGGCGGTAAGTAATTTGGCCACCAGCTTAAACAACCCAACACCGCTGTCGCGTCGGTCTTCAAACACTTTCGGGCGATAAACCACACTTACCTCTCTTAATACTTAAGTAAATATAACACCCCATCCCCTTTACGTTACGTCATAAACTGTTATTAATGATCTTAGAATTTCACTATTTTAATATTACAATTTTTTTTAAGTACTGTTTAATTTTTAGTTTTGTTTATCTTAAAAACAATGACAGACTTGCTACCGAAATGTAGATAGGTATGTTAATTTTTTGTTTTTTTTTTGCTTAGTCAATCTGTAGCTTCATGGAAGTCAATAGGGTCGAGCACACTCAGTGTCTGTACCCTGGGACCAGGAAACCCGAATTTAAGCTTATTTCACAAAGGGTAATTAATTAAAATGGGCAATTGATAAGTATGTTACTATAAATTTACATTTTTATGCTCTCTATATAAAAAATATATTTTTATGTTACGGATTATATTTATGTTTTTACAAAACTTGTAAAAGAAGTGTCTTTTTTGTATCTTATATAAAAAAAGATAATATTGATTAAAAAAATAACGGGTTATCTAATTTGAGGTTGGGAAACTAAAACCCTTCCATTTAACATCTGTAAGAGATAAACGTCATTTGAAGCGTCTTTTTTTAGTTAAAGGTTTGTCATTTATAAATATAGATCGTTGAACAGTCGAACAACGAACTAAAATTATTAAATTGTTTTATAAAAATGGTGATTCTGTTGTGTCAACGTTTAGAGCTTTACGAGCTGATTACGGTCGACATAATCAACCCACAGAGCAAACCATTTCAAACACAGTGAAAAAATTTGAAAAGACTGAATCGGTTGCTGATATTGTAAGGCATGTGCATCATCGTAATGTTCGTTTAGCTGAAAATATCGCTGCGGTGGCTCAAAGTGTGGAGGAAGACCAGAATTTATCGATTCCTCGACGTGCTCAAAATGGCGAGTTTTGCATTTGAACTTGTATCTCCATCCGTACAAAGTCCAACTCACTCAAGAACTTAAGCCTACAGACCATGGACAACGCAAAACATACGCAAATTGGGTGCATTATGGTCCGGTGGTGTCATTGATTTTTTTAATACAATCAAGGGAGAACCTTAACAGTGAATTCTGAGCGGTATGGACGCATGTTGACCGATTATTTTTGGAGAGAAATCAAAGAAGAAGATCCGGAAGATAAGTGGTTGCAACAGGACGGGGCCACAAGCCACACAACACAGGCCAACCGAGCTCTTATGCAACAGAAGTTTCCAGGACGCATAATTTTAAAATTAGGTCATGTCAATTCGCCCGCAAGATCCTGTGATTTAAACCCTTTGGATTTCTTTTGTGTGGCTATGTGAAAGATCGTGTTTACGCCCACAATCCTCAACTCTTCAGCAACTTCAATCCAATATTTGTGAAGTTTTAGCCCACCCGAAATTGAAAATTCCCTTAAAAGGATTGAAGTTTGTAATAGGTCCCGTGTAAAGCATTTAAATACTATTGTGTTTCACATATAATGGCACGGTTCAATCTTTAAACCGAAATAAAAATTACGTCTTTATCTAAATATTTTGTGTGCTTTATTTAATTTTTACTTCTCAAGCATAAAATGGATAACCAATTAACTTACAAAGAATGAATTAGATATGCGAAAATAGAATTTATGACCTGTTTACTGTTATCAAAATGATTTAATAAATAAAAGAAGTTTTAACGACTATTTTGTTGATATTTTTTAAAACAAGAATTTGTTGTTTAGGGTATAACACACACAATTTTTTTTTAATACAATTCATGTGTCTTATTATTTACCTTTACCTTTAAATTAATAATAAACAATTAGAAAAAAACGTATGCTATAACTAATAAAGCCCGTCAAAATGTCTAACTTTGTAAGGCTTACAATTAAAACTGAACAATTACCATTTGGTAAAGTTAATTTCAGATAAATTTCTCGAAAGTTTTCATTTGCGTATGCCAAGTTGCTTTGCAAACCGAAAGTAATTTGCAGGGATCTGACTACAAAGGCTTATCGTTTATTTCAATTTAAAGTTCACTTTTGTATAAATTTTAGGTTACGATATAAAAAGAAGGTAGGTACGTTAACTCTATTAATGCAAGGTTCATACTATGATAAAGCATGTTTTCAAAATATACAAGTCAGATATCAAAAAACTAAAGAAAATAAATACTTTATAAAACGTGTTCATAAATACTACTACATGTTTAATTTGTCGGAATGGCTACAAAACTAAAATAGCTTTCGTTACAGGCAATGCATTTTTTTTACCTGAAATGTCATCTCTAGAAACAAAACAACATTACGACAACATTTAATAACATTTTTGCAACTTTGTCAAAAAACGAAAAAGTTGCCAAAATTCATATGATACGCAATGTTCTATAAAAAATTTCAATATGAAGGAAGTGGGGCAGATTGATACAGAAAAATTTAAAATTACACTTTGTGACGTCAACTTTCTTGTAGTTGTGGTTGTCTTTATCACTTAATGCGAACGGCAGCTCTTGTGTCGGAGGCTGGGTAAGTGATCACTCAGAATCATTTGTACATCCTTTTTTTTTTTTTAATATATTGGGCGCCACCTAGATTAATTATGCAATAAAGAATACCCAGTGTGAATCTAGGAAACACTTAAGTATAATACGGTTGTTACCTATAAAAGAAATTGTAAAGCAACTAGTCAGCAATAAAACAAGCGTGTTATCCAAAACCACTAAATTATTTATTTATAATACATACCTGATGGGTATTTATTTCCTTAAAAATTGTTTTTTTTATACTGTATTTTACAAAAATATATATATTAAATTGAGACCTTATAGACGTTTAATTTAGATAAAAGAAGTAATTAACAAAATACTAGCCACTCTTGGCAATTTAAAGCACAAGTTTTAAATGTTATTAAAAGGGGTCCCTATCCGCGAAGTGTTCTAGAACCTTGGCGTACGTGAGACGTTAATAGTTAATTTAAAATATAAAAAAATTACCGAGAAGGCATCACAATAAATGGTTCATTAATATTTAGTATAAAATCTTGAAAATTAAAATTTATGAAATAATTTAAAAATCTGGCCTTAAAGGTTATCCCTCGGCGTCCTTAAGTCTCCAAAACTAAAGTAGACTTCTTGATAATCCCTGCTTATATACACATTTTATACATCTCCCATCATTAACAACAATGGGCAAAAACTATGTTACATTAAGAGTTACTTAAAACTCTCGTATTAAAAACCAAAACAAAAACCAAAACCAAAACCAACCAATACCCTAAAAAGAAGAAAATGCCTGAATTACTATTTATTCATCTTCAAAGTTTTAATAAAAATTCCTACCTCATTGGCTTTAACTTTTCTTATGGATGGTTAAAAAATTGAATTCCAACATTTTTCAGAGCCTAAAAAAATAAGACACATGGTTTCAAAACCCTAGTGATTTTAGGAGAAAAGAAATAAACTCACCCTCAGTAATTGGAATTACACTGGTAAAAAGAAGTCCAACCCTTTCAAATCATATTAGGGGGTTTTGGACAAAAAAAGGAAAAAAACTTTTTAGACTTCCAACGGCTTCAACGGCCCAACCAAAAGTGTCCTTGTCATTCAAATCTCGACAGGATTTTCACAGATCGATGTACTAATTTTAATATTGAGATTCCAAAAACCGTACGCACAATCTAAAAAGGGCTATTCGAATTGCAACCGGGCTAAATTTCCTTATAAGGCACGGCATGGCGTTGCTGCAAGGCCACTGCTAGCCAAATGAAGCGGGTAAAGAAGAAGAAATAATATAACCTAACTTTATCATATGACAGTTATAAAATTTGTTTATTTATATGAACTTTAAAAAGAAAGTGCTAGAAATGTAATTTTTAGGCCTTACTAAATGAGAACATAAACTAAACATACAATTTGGATGCATAGGTAATAACGTTACCGAAACAATAAGTTTACTCAACCTGAAAAAAAATAATCTTGAATGTAAAAGAACCCCACTAAAATTAGACGTCTGCTTGATCCAATTACCTATTTATATCAAAACTGAGGCAAGTAAATTTTAACTTCCTATTCAATTTATTATACATTAAATTAAAAAACATATCCATTCAAAAGTATCCGAACACCAGTTGTAGCAGTCGATAACTAATATGTTAGGTAAATATGAATGCTACATTTACCCCTCTCCGAAAAAAATAGACTATCCTGATAGGCTATTAAAATAAATTTCTAAACATAAATTAATATACAATTTTAGATATATTCCGGGATCAATTTTGAGAACAGTCTTGGAAGCGTCCCGAAAATAATATTGAAAACATACCTAACAATAACTATGAAAGCAAGTTTGACAATAATCTTAGAAGCATCTTTAAGATAATCTCAAAAACATCTTCAAAATAATTCCGAAAGCATGTTCAAAACAATCCCGAAGCATGTCCAAAACAATCCCGGAAGCATCTTCAAAATAAACTTTGGAAGTATCTTTTAAATAAATTTTGGAAGCATGACTGGGTTGATATCTACGCGTATCACTCGTCCTTTGCGGAATACACCATCGGTAAGACACATAAAAAAGAAAAAGAAAAGTCAAATTTGGGAAAAGTCACAATCAGTAAAAGTTCTTCCAATCAACTCCAAAATTAATTAAAATAAACTAAATGTCAACAAGAAATTACGTCTCAAAATGAAGCGCATAAAAATGATACACCAAACTGTATCAATTATATTTACTATTAGACACACTATGGCAATTTCAAAAATTTACAATAAACTCTATATTTAATTTAAGACAAATAATAATATGTGAATAGTGAGTTAAAGGCGACAGTAATTATATATGAAATTAAAAAAAACTGTGATAAAAAAAAATGGTGGGAAATTATTTAAACGCCCGGAACTATACATATTTAGGGGACCCTACACATGTACACCATTCACACTCTCATTCACTTGGTTTGGGCTTAGCAAATCTTGGCTGACGGTTCAGTCTATTCGCACGCGACTCGAACTTCAAACTCGTCCTGGACAAAGCTCGCTCTGTGCTTACGCCGGCGACCACATTAAGTTTAAACCTCGCAAAAACCACAAAACAAAAAGTCAGGCAACCGGCTGGATTTAAACACCGACTCGGCTTCCACCTCAGCAGAACTCTTATCGCCTTCGCCAGCCATGTAAACGTGCAATGCAACAATTTGGATCAGTTTCCAGTGTCTGTTAAGCACAAACAAGCTGCAATAATGAAAAGCCAACATAGCTTCAAAAGCAAAAACTATCAAATTTAACTTAATCTGTATTATCCAAAATGTGCTTCAATAAGCAATCTATAAAATTTAACTTTAACACAGTATGAACCAAAATATGCGTCAATAAGCAAACTATAAAATTCAACTTTAATACAGTATTAACCAAAAGATGCTTCAATAAGCAAAAAAATTAAAAACTGTAACTGTATATGAGTAAAAGATATCTTTAAGTAATTTTCAAAAAAAAACATTTTAGAAAAGAACTATATAATGAATAAGCAAGTCGCAAAATAACACTATTATCCTTGCCCAAGGAGAAACTCAAAACTACCCAAACAACAGACAAAGGTATGTTAAGGCAAAAACTATAAAATTAAAACTCTATAAAAAGTCACACTTTGGATATGGCCACTCTCCAAATGGATATGAAACAATTATAATAAGTATGAAGCTATACTCCAATATTCTGCAACTAAATACTGAAAATACGATACAATTTACTTTTCTTCTGAAAAAAATCAGAATCAGAAGAGTCGACCGTAGGAAAATTTAAAGGTTTTAAGTCTTTAATGTGCCACTTTCCAGCTTTGGAACCGTCCACATTATCTAAATCATAAACAGATTAGAAAGCTTTTTACGAACTATACAATGAACATATTTGGGAACTAACTTAAGGTAATTTATCAACGGCACTGGAAAGAATTTTATTTCGGCGCCATACATGATCGCCCACGTTAAAAGATATATCCCGTTTCCTAAGATTATATTGGCAGAATTAGTTCTATGCCTTATGGATCCTATTCCTGACATCAACAAAAATATCCTAAGCCCTGCAAATTAGCAGCATAACCATTTCTATCCCCTGAATTATTTCATCGTCTACTCTGACGTCTATATTCAAATCTTTATAATAATTTCCAGACAAAGGAATATGTCTACCATACACCAAAAATGCAGGAGTAAAACCCCGTGACCTCATGTTTTGACGTATTGATGGCTTGTTGAATTTTAGCTATGTGTTTATCCCAATTATCATGACTGTCAATATAGCAACGAATTGCCGTACCAATTGTCCTATTATTCCTTTCGACAAAATTACATTGGGGAAGTATACTGGATTAAAACGAATATTAAAATCATAAGTGGTACTTAAATTTTTTAAAGTTTTAGATGTGAACTGTGTACCATTATCGCATATTAAAATAGATGGTGGACCATGAACCTGAAAAACTTTATCTTCTAAAATATCCTCAATGTAACGTGTCTTAGAACTTCTTAAAGGAAATAATAAGGTATATTTTGTGAACCAACATGCCACGACCAAAAGCCATTTGTTCCCTTTCTTTGAACGAGGAAGAGGACCTATTAGATCTACAGCTATGACCTGGAAAGGATAACTAACAGATTTTCTTTACCCATGAGTCCCATAGAAGAGCTATTTGGTGTTTTGAGCCCACAAGTTTCACAACTCTTTACGAACCTCAAAAACATCTTGACCATCTTAGGCCAATAATATCGTTCTTGCAACCGATGAAAAGTTTTATAAAACCAAAATGACCATAATTTGGAGGACTATGACAAGAATCGATGATCTCAACTCGTTGAGGTTTAGGGACAAATACTTCCACTCCGGAATATTAACTTTTATAGGCAAACAATTCGAACAAACTTAAAAACAAAGTCATTTTCGACTTTCCATTGTGGATAATTAGTAGGTGAATCTAAAATTTTTGACGTAAGCTATCATACCACGGATCAATACGATCTACATCTAGGGACCAACAACTACCTCTTCATGAATACTACTAGAATCTTCAGGATCCCCTAGAATAGAATTCGTGATAAAGCATCTGCGACTTTCAGCTGATCTCCCCCTCTATGTTGAATGTCAAAGGTATGCTGTCTAAGTCGAACAGCCCAACGTGCTAACTTTCCACTTGGATTTTGAATTGAATTGAGCCACAACAAACTATAGTGATCAGTTATGACCGTAAACTGAGCTCCTTCAAAAAACCACGGAACTTTTCAATATTAAACAATACGCCGAAAACACTCGCGTTCTGTTACAGAATAATTCCGTTCTCTTTTGGATAAAAGCTCTCTTTCTTCACCACCAATTATTTGAGTTAAAATTCCCCAAGACCAGTTTGGCTAGCATCCTCTGGATGTGTTTTTGGAAAAATCGGGGGTTGTGACAAAATAGGGAACTGAAACAAAAGTTGTTTAATTTTGATGAACGAATCCTCTGCAGCACTATTCCACTGAATTGTTTGTCCCTTTTTCTCCCTTTTAAAAGGATTAATTGGGAATCAAAGTTAAAAAAATCCTTTATAAATCCCCCTTCCAAGGCAAAGACCAACGAAACTTTAATTTTGTAGTTTCTTGGTCGCGGGTAATAAACCACCCGGAAACCCTTTCAGGGTCAGTACGTAAAGAATTCAACCCACAACATATCCTAGAAATTTTAAAAAGTTTTGAAAAATTCCATTTCTTCAAATTAATCGTCAATCCAGCTTTTTTTAAGTTTATCTTTAACCTCTGACAAAAACCCCTAAGATGAGGTTTCTTCTGAAACCCTAAAATATCATCCAAATAAGTAAATATATTTGGCTCATAACGAGGACCAAAAATTGCATCAACTAAACGTTGTTGAGTCTGCAGCATTCTTAAGACCAAAAGGCACGTTACAAATTGAAAAAGGCCCTCCAACAACTGCAAAAAGCTGTTTTTTCCTTTAGACGATTCATCCAACGGAATTTGCCAAAAAGCTTTACGAAATCTATTGAAGAAAATATTTAGCATGACGAAGTGAAGTAAGAATTGATCTATATTTGGCATTGGATATGAACCCCGCTTGCTTAAATTATTGAGTGGACGTCCACGAAACACAACCCATTCCCTTTTGGTTTCTTAACCAACAAGACCGGTGAGCAACCAAACTTTGGCTTGGTTCAACAACGCCTAATTTCAGCATTTCGTCTAACTCCTCATTGAAAAAATTTTCGACATGTACGGAGACATTGGAAAAGTTCTTTTCTTAAACGGAGGGCATCACCTGTATCGATGGTCATTGTTATTTTATTAGTGCGTCCCAACCTTCTTCCTTAATTTCTTGAGCCATCACCCCTTCAAAACATTTTTAAAAGGTTATAAGAATTTAACAAGGAAAAGATTAAAACGAATTACCCAAATATTTTTTTTAAAACATTTAATTGATAATTACTACATCTAGTCTGTACGTGCCATGAACTATTTTTTAAAAATTAATTAAAATCCCAAACTTCTTTGCAAAATCACCCAAATATGGGGGAAAATTACCATAACGCATTTATCCTTGACAACTATTGTCAACAACAAGGGAATAACCATACCTTTCACACATTTGCTTACCATCAAACAGTAAAATATTTCTAATCTCAGGGAAAATTTTAAGACCTAACTGACCAAAAATTTACTCCTCTAGAACCTACTACAAAAAGTAGCCCGAATCCAATAAGACGGGAATATCAATATCCATTAACAACATTTATATACGGTCTATTATCAAACGTTTTTTCTATAAATAAAGGTGAAACGTGGTTTTATCAGAAAATAAAGAAGTTTTGTTTGATTTTTAAATTTAGAAACCTTTTCTAAAATTTTCAATCAGTCTGGTTAAAATAATTTTTCTTAACTGAATCTTGAATTGACTTAAAAATTTAAATTTGGAAATTATTATAAAAACTTTAGTTTAAAACAATTTTTTAAAGGATTTTTTTAACATTAAAATAAGAACGATTCTTGGGGAAAGGTAAAATCTCCTCCAAAACACCTCCCTATTAGTTTTTGAACACTTAGGACATGATGAAGTTTTGACATTTTTCCCCACACCCAAAACAAAAAAAACTCCTTGGAGCCTTGTTTAATAAGTATGGTTAGCTAATTTACAATTCCAACAGACTAATGAAGATTTAGGTTTATTATCTTTTTCCCACGAAACATTTTTTATTACTATTTCTATTTTGAGTACCAGACGGAGAAAAATTTTGTGAATTACTATGAGGTTTATGATTTTTAACCCTTTTTTCTGAATTTTTGCTTATAATATTCCGATTTCCACCCGAGTTACGAAATTTATTAAAAGAATTGTTTTTTTGCTCAAAACTGAAACTTCCTCTTGGTCTACTCTTTCTTTAAGATAATCAGCTTCTTCTAGCTTTCGACACAAATCAGAAAGTTCAGTAACTGTATTTTTTTATTGCATAAAGCTGCGACTAATAAATTCTGGCAAAAGATTTCTTTAATATGTTTAATTTTAGAAACTTCTAAAAGGAGGTCGGGATAATCTAGCAAAAGAGCCTCTTGAGCTATAAAACATTTTTTCATTTTTCTTTTGTTTTCTTTTTTTTAATTTGTTCCCACAATTCATCATCAATGTCATCATGTAAAAATCTTTTTTAATCAAACTACTAGAAATCCCAATCTTGTACCGGTTTTAACACTTCGATACCCACGAACGCATCACCAAAAGCCGCGGGTTAAATAAATCTTGGTTTGAGACATTACGCGCCTGCGCTAGTTCCGTTAATCTTTCTAAAAAGGATACAGTCCTTAGCTCGCCATTAAACTTACTTGCCATTCGCTAATTTAAGTTACGCGTGGCACAGTGTAATCGGTGCAGCTACATTAATGCAGGAACGGTGTTTTTAAATTCAGGTTCTTGAAAAAAGGTCTCCTTTGCCCAAAAAGGTTTGACTCTAACAACAAACAAGTCGCGGTGATTTCTTGCGCATAAGAAAACATCAGCAGCTTCAGCTGATCTGCTGGTAGAGGAATTCTTTTTGACCAACTACATGAGCTAAACAGTTGTATTCTAGAAAAACCTGAATCATTTGCAGTCCCCTCAAATTCATCTATAGCTCTTTCAATAGAAGCCAGACTACGCTCAATCCCAAAACCCTTTTCCCCCAGCGAAAACTAGGTGAAAAAAGAGTTAAATTTATATTTTTCCGGATAATTTCGTTTTAAAAAAGACGTGACAATATTTTACGTTTTTCTGCAAACTAATCGGTTTGAAGTAACTAGACGGTTTTTTAAGTTCATTCCCGGCCTCTAATAAATGATTTGGTTTAAAACTATACACGTCCATGATGACAAATGATAATGGCTTTATAACTATATCTCAGCAAAATGAATATTCAAAACAAATTTTTTAATGAAAATTAGAAAATTTAAAATTGTGAAAAAATGCCATAACAGATATAATTAAAAATAAAAAATTAAATTGGAAACAAAATATTTGTCCCATCCTGTATATCCCATAACCAACAGGTATAATACTAAAACACAAATTAATTAAATTATATTAAAAATAAATGTTTAAGCAATTTAAAAAAATCCAACCTGTATATATACAAATAAGTCCCAGGATGGTGTTCTATAAACTGATAAAAATTTTTCCAAAAAAACTTTATCATTAAATTATACGAAAGCAACAAAATTAAGTTTTAACACACAAAACAAATTTAATCTTTTTTCTTTAATAAGGTACCATATGTAAAAGTTTTCAAAAAGGATGTCAGTAAATTAAGAGATACTACCCCTTTTTTTTTCAATTTTTTAGTTTGAATAGAAATTTAGTAGAAATTCCAAAAAATTAATTGTGTAAATATTTTTCAACCTTATTTATCAACAAACCTTTAAATGACTGGCCAAAACTAATTAAATATAATACAGTAAGAAAATGTAACTGTAAAAAAAGACCAAATTTTTATAAATGTTTAATCTAAATCTTATGGGTATCTCGACTACATGTTTAAGATAGCATAAAAATACCAAATTTTTGTACTAAGGATTCAAAAATATATAAATTGGATATTGAACAATAAATTAACCAATGAGGGTTTCTTATAAAAATTTGCCTAAGTTATTCGATAAAAACTTCCAATAAAGTAAATGTTAGGTTATCAAGTTATAAGCAGTGATTGAAATTTAACGAAATTATCAAGCTAAATAATATTTTTCCATTTTTAATACTTTTAAACTAAAATTAACACTCTGTATCCACTGAACCAGTTTCTTCCAATATTAAAAAATTAGAAAATTTACAGAAAAAAAGGGTATACAAAAGCCCCACCCTAAGGGCGCTATTTTTGGACGTCAACTTTCTTGTAGTTGGAGTTGTCTTTATCACTTAATCGAACGGCAGCTCTTGTGTCGGAGGCTGGGTAAGTGATCACTCAGAATCATTTGTACATCCTTTTTTTTTTAATTGGGGCACCTAGATTAATTTGCAATAAAGAACCATGTGAATCTGGAAACACTTAAGTATAATACGGTTGTTACCTATAAAAGAAATTGTAAAGCAACTAGTCAGCAATAAAACAAGGTGTTATCCAAAACCACTAAATTATTTATTTTTTAATACATACCTGATGGGTATTTATTTTCCTTAAAAATTGTTATTTTATACTGTATTTTTTCAAAAATATATATATTAAATTGAGACTTTATAGACGTTTTTAGATAAAAGAAGTAATTAACAAAATACTAGCCACTCTTTTCAATTTAAAGCACAAGTTTTAAATGTTATTAAAAGGGGTCCCCATCCGGGTGTTCTAGAACCTTGGCGTAATTTTGGGGAAAGTTAATAGTTAATTTAAAATAAAAAATTACCGAGAAGGCATCACAATAAATGGTTCATTAATATTTAGTATAAAAATCTTGAAAATTAAAATTTATGAAATAATTTAAAATCTGGCCAAAGGTTATCCCTCGGCGTCCTCAAGTCTCCAAAACTAAAGTAGACTTCTCGATAATCCCGCTTATATACACATTTTTATACATTCCCATCATTAACGGCAATGGGCAAAAACTATGTTACATTGGGGTTATTCTTTAAAAACCAAAACCAAAATCAACCAAAACCCTAAAAAAGAAAATGCCTGGAAATTACTATTTTATTTCTTCAAAGTTTTAATAAAAATTCCTACCTCATTGGCTCTAACTTTTCTTATGGATGGTTAAAAACCGTATTTACGGCGCAAAAATTTAATTAACCTTTTTCAGAGCCTAAAAAAAAAGACACATGGTTTCAAAATGGATTTTAGGAGAAAAGAAATAAACTCACCCTCAGTAACTGGAATTTTGGTAAAAAAGTACAACCCTTTTCAAATCATATTAGGGGTTTTGACAAAAAAAAAGAAAAAAATTTTTAACGGCTTCAACGGCCCAAAAAAGTGTCCTTTCATTCAAATCTGACAGGTTTTTCCCGGTCGATTTCTAATTTTTAATATTGAGATTCCAAAAACCTGCAAAATCTAAAAAGGGCTATTCGAATTGCAACCGGGCTAAATTTCCTTATAAGGCACGGCAGGCTTTTCTGCAAGGCCACTGCTAGCCAAATGAAGCGGGTAAAGAAGAAGAAATAATATAACCTAACTTTATCATATGACAGTTATAAAATTTGTTTATTTATATGAACAAAAAGAAAGTGCTAGAAATTTTTTAGGTTTACTTAAATAGAACATAAACTAAACATACAATTTGGATGCATAGGTAATAAGTTGCGAAACAATAAGTTTACTCAACCTAAAAAAAAATAATCTTGAATGTAAAAGAACCCCACTAAAATTAGACGTCTCTTGATCCAATTACCTATTTATATCAAAACTGAGGAAAATAAATTTTAACTTCCTATTCAATTTATTATACATTAAATTAAAAAACATATCCATTCAAAAGTATCCGAACACCAGTTGTAGCAGTCGATAACTAATATGTTAGGTAAATATGAATGCTACAACTTTTTAATATAAAATATATAAAATATTTTTTTAAAGCTATGCTTCACATTACTTAATGTACTAATATTATTATATCAATAAAGAAAACTGTCTGAGTTAAAAGATAAAAAGAATATAACCTCTTGGGAAAAAAATGACGTTTAATTATTTTCTCCACCTACGGGCACTTTGATTATTCGCTTTGTATTTTAAAAAAGGAGAAATTTAATGGAACTGTAAGAATCTTCTATGGTTAGTGTTTAATTTTAGGAAAGGAATCATAATCAGTCTTACTTTTTTAAATAAATATTTCTTATCCCACTAACCCTTTCAAATTAAAATTTTTTTTTTTTATAAAAACAACAATATTTTTTTCCTAATACATTGATTTATCGATTAAGGAACAATTAAAGTTACCTGTTAACAAAACTAAAAAAAGTAAACAAAATCCTGCAAAACATAACAATAATAGAAACGATTTTTGTAACTTGAAACACGTTTTATGTGCTTAAATAAAATTACAAAAAAATAGAAAGATGGTGTTAAATAAGTGCCTACATTTCTAAAATTAAACATGCTCGTCTCCTTAAATTAAATAGTTTAAAGTAATATCCTGTTTTTTTTCTTAGATATAATGTTCAATGGACGGTCAAATTGCATTTGGACTTGACTTTGGCCACATAATAAATAACATTTTTTTTTTTAATTTTTAAGGAGAAACTTTCCGATATTTATATTTTCAGAATTAGGAAAATCAAACTTTTCTTTATCTTCCTTTTTAGATAGCCTATTAAGATAAGTGAGGGATTTTTATATGGGGCATTTTATTATTACTATTCAGCCTGTCTTATCAAAAAAAAATTTAAAATTTGAAACATTTTTATATTTTGCAAACAAAGAAATTATAAGAGGTACTTGTGAAACTTTCCACAAAATTACAATAAAATTTTATAATTTTAAAGGGTTTTCTCAAGAATCTTATTTAAAAACCTTATGAAAATCTGCGTCACAAGTTTCGGATACACCAAAAAAAAAATTTAACGGTGATTTTTCGTTGATCTCCAAAATAAAATATTTAAATTTAAAAATATTTACAAAACCAATTTGGAAGGCAATATCAAAATGAGGCAAAATTATATTTCCCGGTTCCGTGCTAAAATCCGTTGACGCGGTTTGTTTCTGGATTATGTAGATCATTCGCATCCCCTTACCATTTGTAAGTTTAATAACAAAAATGATCCGGTTCGTGATCGAAAATAGATTAGATTCCCCGATTCTTTTCTTTTTTACTTAAAAGAGAAAACGTAATTTACATTCTTTTTAGGATCCGGGTTCGTAAATTGATTCCCTTTGAAGGATCCGTCCCAGAGCAAGCAATAATGCCTCCTTTGCAAACAGGCATACTTGTAAATTCTTAATTTTTTAAAATTTACCCTTTTTCAATACATTTATTTAAAACAACGCCAAATATCTATACGTTAACAAACAAAACGTTTAGAATGTAATCGTACATAAAATCTTGTGCATTATACCTAAATAATATTGGCCTCGTAAGTTAAAACCTTTGGAGCATAAAAAAATAGTCAAATAAAGCCTCGCTTTTTGAACTTATAACATAAATAGCTATTTGTTAAAGGCACTATTATTTTATTTTAGTTAATTTTTTGGAAAAAAAAGAATTTAAGTTACATTTCAATCTTTTAAGAGGCAGTAAAATCCAAACATGTTACTAAGGGCCGCTTACCGACGGGAAATTTAAGTTCGGCTTTATTGGGCCAAATTAAAGAACGCGTGGCTTAATTTAGTTATTTGAACCGCCATAATTTTTAGCGGCTTTTACAAAAAAGCCGGCCAAATAAACTTTTTTTCGCAAAATAGTTCATTTTTTTACCATCAACTAACTTCACATGGAAAAGTTTTTTGAAGTTTAAAGTTATTCACGCACCTGGGTGGTTACGTTTATGTTATATTTTTGGTTTGGGATTGTAGATTTTTGAACGGTTAAAAAAGAAGCGACAGTAAAGAAACCCCGGAACCATTTTTTATTAAAGAAAAAAGACACTTTCGAATATATTTTGCTAAACACCAAAATATTATTAAGAATTAAAAGACTGCCCCGGCAGGCGAACTCCGTAACACCAAAAAAGAAAAAGTTCCTGCCTTTAATGGAAAATCTCTTTAAACCCAACCCCATAAGTTTACTTGGCTATATTAAAGTTTGGTGTTTGTGGTTTGTGGTTTAAAGTTAAAAGGGCTATTTTATGCAAGAAAAAGCCCTTTGGGGAAACAAAAAAATTTGTTTTAAAAACCCCATCATAGTTTATTATGTTTTTTATACAAAATAGGTCGGTTTGAAACAGCCGATAGAAAGCAACGGATTAATCTTTTTTTCCCCACGTTCTTAAACTTAAAAAAAAAAGAATGGCGAAAAGGGGGGCCCCCGACATAAATATACAAAAGGAAGTGCTAGGCAGGATTTTCGGGTTTATGTCAGGAAATTTTGGGATGATGTCTCACTTGAAAAAATTCTCAGGTGATAACAATAACAAAACATAGATTGCAAAAAAAGGGTAAGCCACCAAATCTTAATAAAAATGGTCAAAAAAGCAAACAACCAAACAAACAAATTTTTTTACAATGAAACTAATACGGCTCCTTATCAGGTTTACATTGAACAACGGATTAAATTTTACAGGTAAATTAATGCAATTAAAATAAATATGATAATTTATTCTTGTCCCCAAAATAGATGGAAAAATCAAAGAAATAGAATTAGTAGGATATAAAAAAATTCCGGGGTTATATTAAAAGATTTTAAAGCTGCAAAAATTAATTAATTTAAAATTTTTTTAAAAACACAACCCATAAATTTAAACGCCTTTATCCCCAGTTTTATTGTACACCGCATGGGAGTAATTAAGGGGTACGGAATTTTTTTGATGAATTTTTTAAAAATAACATTAAACCCCTTTTTATATGCACTCATTGTTCTCGGTAAAGGAAGTACAAAGGTTACGTTTCCAAATTAGATAACAATAAGAAGCCCATTTCAATAAGGCCAGAACAGGCGTATTCCTCAAAAACCATAATTGTACAATTCAAAACACAATCCCCCCAAAAATTTAATTGGCATACAAAAGGATTTTATGCTATAATTGCCTTAGGTACGGACACCCAAAACAATGTAAAAGTTCAGCACGTTGTGAAAAAAGTACGGAATCACACAAATCGGTCGATTGCACAATCTCGGAAGAAAATTTAAATTGTCTTAGCTGCTCGGGAAATCATAAAAACC
>JAHBCN010002299.1:0-94410 GCA_019359885.1 Listronotus oregonensis
ATTTAAATTTTTATTATCAATTTTATTTTTTTTGCTGTAAAGTAATCATTTAAGGCTGAGATACTACGGCTAATGAATTATAAAAGCGAAGTGTCAATAAAGCTTGTACATCAACCCCTATAACAAAAATTAGTTGTTAATTTGGAATTAGTTAATTGATTTTAAAAATAATTTCATTACAAATTGAATAAAGTAGATTTTTTAAAAATTGGTATAAGAACTTTTTATATCATTTTGAACGTCTTTTCTTAGTAACTTATTTCCATTTTAAATAAATGCACTTTACTCTTGTACCATTTTAGTTTTTTCAATCTTTCTGAACACCGCGTATAAAATATGTTAAATATTTCTATCCCACCTTACTTAGAAGTAGCAAAAATTTTTATTAAGGTAGCTTTTTTTAGATAAAATTAAAAATAAAAAAGTTTTTCTTCTTCAACACCTCTCACGTGGACATATTTATATATATATATATATATATATATATATATATATATATATATATATATATATATATATATATATATATATATATATATATATATATATATATATATATACATATATATATATATATATATATATATATATATATATATATATATATATTATATATATATATATATATTTATATATATATATATATATATATATATATATATATATATATATATATATATATATATATATATATATATATATATATATATATATATATATATATATATATATATATTTTATATATATACCAGGTTGTTTAATAAATAAGTTTTGCGGTTCGATAAGAAAAACACAATTTTATGTTTTGAAATACACTTGATTATTTAGTATAGTCTCCCTGAACATCAATACATTTGTTTCAACGAGATTCCAATTTATGAATTCCATCCCTAAAGTGAGAATCTCGAAGGGCCGCAAAATGCGCTTCCACGGCTGTTACCTCTTCATTTGATGAAAAACGCTTTCCACGCATGAATTTTTTTAAATCTGGTACAGATGGAAGTCGCTAGGAGCCAAATCTGGTGAATACGGTGGATGCTCCAACAATTCGAACTTTAATTAATGGATTTTAGCTATTGTCAAAATGCTCTTGTGACACGGTGCATTGTCCTGATGAAATTTTTTTCTGCAAACCGGGTCTTTCTTTACGATTTTTTTTTTCAGCTGGTCTAAAAGGTTACAATAATATTCAGAATTTATTGTTTTACCAGTTTGCAAGTAATCCACAGACATTTCTTTCTGATGCTAACACCTTCTTGGCCGATTTCTGGACACAAACTGGTTTAGGAGCTGAAGAAACAGGTTCACACCATCTTTAGCATATTCTTTCTTTGATAGTTATATAAAGAGTCTTACTTAGTAGTATATCTTATAAAAAATAAAATTTGAATATACATGGTAGTTCAATAAGTATGTCTAAAAAACTTGATTTCATTGGAGCTCTTTGGGCCAATATCTCCGAAGAGGAGACCTCTACGAAAAAAGTTTATAAAAACTTGTGGTATTCTTTTTACGTGTTCTTTTTATATTCGGAAGATTTCCCACATTATCTCGGACACCCTGTATAAGAAGAATCCATTTAGAGAAATATTTATTACTTTAAGCTTACATTTATTTTTAAACACCTAAAATGTAAGAATCGTTTTGATTATCCAAATAAAGAGATAATTTGTATAAAAAAATTGAAGTATACTTAAATAAAAGCAGTGATGCAAATTTACTTGTAATACAGGTCCTTCCGGAGCAGGAGCTCAATCATTTGCTTCCGCTAGCTCCAGTGCCAGTGCAGGGAACGGAGGTTATGGTCAGGGACAAAGTTTTGGTGGATTAGGAGCTGGACAAGATGCGGGATACCATGGGTAAGAAATTATTTATTTATTTTTTTAAGTTTGTTACCATTAATCTGTAAGTATTTTTGTCACACATTACAAAAACAGAAGAGATACGACAAAATTTACACTTTCCCATGAATAAGAATTATAAATAAGAATTAAAAATTTCAAAATATTTACGCCATTATATTATGTTTATATTTTTAAAAATATTATACTAATGCGTACGCCCCTGGTAATCGATTACATTTTTATTTACTAAAACGTGATTTTCGAAAAACACTGTAAAGCCGCGTTTACACCAAAGACTTCCAGTAAGTTTTCCACAAGCTGCGGCAATTTGTTGCTTTTTCTACAAAATACAACAACTTTTTCTGTCTTCCTCTTGTGGAGAGACAAATCTTTCACTAAATTTGGGTTTCCTGCGGAGTATCGATAAAGATCAAAGAAAGTTGACAACTGCTTTGCGCAAGCAACTTGTAGACAACTAGTGGATATCTGAAGAACTACTGCCCAAACCTTTCGCGCCAATTCTTTGTCAACAAGTTTTCCACTTGTTGCTCTAAATTTGAGGAGAGCAACTTTTAGTTTTCTACAAAAAATCTTTCACTTGTTGCTCCAATTCAAGAAGAGCAACTTTAAGTTTTCTAAAAACAATCTTTTGTCAACTTTGGTGTAAACACGCCTTAATATGCCGTTTAAAGTTTGATGAAATGAAGACATTTCGTTTTTCCAAGAATTACAAAAAACACGAAAAAATGAAATTCAACACTCTGTATTTTAAAAAGGAGATTTTTTTCACATATGTTAATTGATTTTTTTATAAAAACACTTGACGATTTACCCTGTTCGGATTAGCGAAAGTTCGGATTAGGCGGAATTTGTCTTTTTGAGGCATATTTAGCGTCGGATGTGTAAAATATTAGGTCAGACCCTAAATACACCTTTATTATTTGACAATAGATGGTGAAAAGCCGATTTGGTACATTGTGTCAGAAGATCACTGACTTTAAATTCTGCTAGTCAATAATTTGTAAGTGTCTAACAAATATTAAGGTATCAAGGGTATTATAAGAATAATAACGCTTGAGGTCGATGGTGTGTTTCCCGAGGGCCTTTGGCCCGCGGGATATACGTTGACCGAAAGCGTTATTATCCTTAATACCCGTGGTCCCAACCGCTGTGTTCACACATAGTCGTTTGTGGTTAAGCCCAGTAGGATCTTTTGGAACATGCGCTAGAGTTGCCGGTTATCGGCAACTCTTGTTGCCACCGTATGGACCGGGATCCGAAGCTAAGATGAACACAAGGCTTAACTCAAGGTGTTAGCATACCGGCTGATGAGTGTATGACATCCTGTGCCTTAAACAGGTGTCTCCGAGAGTATCTAGCCTTACCGCGGTAATGCGGGGCTCTGCCGTGGTGGACTATTTCTTCCCTAGCTCCAAACAGAAAGCGGACAGACCCGCTTTCATAGGAAAAAAGTGACAAAGGTGCGCTAAACGAAACGGATAAATCCGTTTCGAGAGGTGCCACTCAAGGTCACAAGCAGACAAAGGTGCGCCGACCGACCAAGGGTGAATCCGTTTCGTAAAGGTGCCCCCGAAGTCACCGGCGCCTGTTTTACGGGGAAGGGCTAATCCAATCCAACCAGGTGCTTAGGAAGGGTTCCCTTATTCCAATCCATCTGGTTCCTGTAACAAGGACCTGGTAGCTACCCACGTCACTAGACCGGGAGAGGAGTGCATGATGGACCTAATCGTCTGCTCCTCATACTCTCCAGGAGACAGGGACACCAGAACACATCACAACACATTGTGCTCGTGTCCGGTAGTGACAATAGGCATAAAAATGTCCGAAGTAGTGGAAAATACCCATCTCCCCCATGATATTTTAGGGAAAGCTGCTAAAGCTGAGCATGCGCTTGTGCCAGAAAAAACTAGGCGGATTTACGAGAAAGAATATTTCCATTTTGAGGCCTGGCTGACGGAACACTGCGTGAACCGTGTGGACGAAACCGTTTTGATAGCTTATTTTTAAGATTTGTCAGAGTCATGTTCTCCAAATTCCCTTTGGACCAAGTTTTCAATGTTCCGTAAAAAAATTTATAGTTCATAAGAAGATAAGAAGTAATGAAAAGTTGATTTCTCTGCTACAGTTCCTAAAGCAACTTGGAAGAAATTATCAGCCTAAAAAGGCCCTGACTCGCGAACAAGTTATAACTTTTTTGAAAGAAGCGCCGACTGAAAAATATTTGGCAGATAAAGTTGCATTAGGGATAGGTGTATTCGGAGCTTGTAGAAGAGACGAGCTTGTGAAAATAAAGTTTTTCGATGTGCGTGATATGGGTCAGCATATATTTATTGACATTCCACAAAGTAAAAATGGGCAAGCAAGCTTTTTGGTTATCGATGACAGTGAAATGTGCGCAACAAAGTTAATTTGGGACTATGTGTCTTTGCGACCTAAAAGTGCACCTATTGATAGGTTTTTTTTGTGCTATCGTGATGAACGATGTACTGTGCAGCCTATAGGTAAAAATACATTTGGAAATATACCCTTTAAGATTGCTACATATTTGGGTTTACCAGATGCTAAGGTGTACACAGGTCATTGTTTAAGACGTACAGCGGCAACAATTCATTCTGATGAGGGAGGTAGTTCCGAGAGCTTAATGAGGTTAGGAGGCTGGAAGAGTTCTTCGGTAGCACGAGGGTACGGGGATGATAGTGAAAGCTCCAAATTGGCTAATGCTTCCCTTGTAGTTGGGAAAAGTATTACTTCAAGTAACACAGCAACTGCGGTGGGGTATGGAAATGTGGAATTTTCCGGTCAGTTTGAAAATTGTACGTTTTAAAAATAAATCTTATTATGATAAGTATATTGTGTGAGTATGTTTGTATTTTTGTAATAAATGCTTAAATGAAGATAATTTATTGTTTATTTATTGGTAAATTTGTAGGCCCTAAGGCGTTATTTTTTTAATAACGCCCCAGGGTAATATTTCGTATTTAACTGACTTTGACATAATATTATTATTTGTCAAATAATATACCAGTCGGACATTAACTAAATTATTATTAGATTTTGCTAATAAACGTACCCTACGACGTTACTTAAAAAAACTTGTTTTTCTATAATTTTTCTAGTTCTAAATTTTTTTTTGTCCTGGCCCTGTTCGGATTAGGTGGATTTTCGAATAAGCGGGGTTCGGATTAGCGCGACTCTAGTGAATTAGGTTACTTAGGAAACACCCTGTATTTAATTTAATATTTTTATAGCTTATTAACATATTTAATTTTTTTTTACTTAGAAAGCATAATATTTTTCAATAAATAAATACAAGTCTGCATAACTAAAACAAGTTTTAAAATTAAATGTTTTATAAAGACAATCGCCATTGAAAAAAGTGTATATATTAGTATTGCGGTTTTTAATCCAATTTAATTACCCTATTTAATAGTTTTAAATATGAGCATCCTTAAGAATTTCCTTGTAATACAGAAAATGTCCGGTTTCTACCACAACAAAAAAATAACAATGGTTAGCAAATTGCAATTCATATGTTTTTTTTTTAATTTGAATCGTTGGGTTTGTTTATGTAAATTTAGTAATAAAGGAAGATTTATTGGCAGTGCAATTAATAGCTATTTAAGTTATATGTTCAGGGTGTCCCATTTTCGATACTTTTATAGAGTATCTCTGTAACTGTTAGTGCTATCAAAAAAGTAATATACAGGGTGTCCCAAACAAAATCCCCACCATTCAGAGGTAGACACTACTACCAAAAATATGACGAAAATCACTTATATCAAAATTTCTAAAAATGTTTCCTTATGAAATTATAGCCATTTTGAATATTTCAGTTTAAATTATTAATTTAAATCTAGTCATCCTTGATAAAGACAGAATAGAAAATTTTAAATGTCAAAGTCAATCCTAGGTCCCCGGATTTTAACCCAATAGACTTTTGGCTTTGAGGTTATCTGTAAAATATGTTTTACCATGTCCTACCCAATAGTGAAAATGATGTTATTGTTCGCGTTTATGAAGCTTTAGCACAAATTAAAAACGAAACAATAAACCGTGTAGAAAACAATCTTACTCGCCGTTTGCACGCATGCATTGAACAAAATGGTGAGCATTTCGAACACTTGCTTTTGTAAATTTAAATGTTTTTGTTTTATTATGTGTTTACTTAAAAAATGATTTAAATTTAAACATTTAATTTGATATCAAAAATTGCTTCATTTCATTATTCAAGATGGCCATAATTTCATAAGAAAACATTTTTTAAAATTTTGACATAGGTGACTTTTGTCTTATTTTTGGTCGGAGCCTACCCCCAAATAATGGGGATTTTTTTCGGGACACCCTGTAAACGTCAAGTGCTCTTTTTGGGTTAAACTTAAAATGATAAAATCAAAATTGGAAAATTATCGCTCGCTTAAGAGATACGGGGGAAAATTAAAAAATTGACAATTTTAAAAGAACCTTGACAATTTTAAAGAACCTTTCTTAGTTTCTTTATAATAATTGTTATCTACCGTTTTTATAATTAGTATACGGGGTCAGGTGGAAAAGTTATCGGACCTAACCCTCATTTTTTAGATGAAACATCCTGTGTATTTTAATCTAAAAAAAAAATCATATTAAATCCTTTTTTTAAGTAAAACACCAATATAGGGCAGTAAATAAAGGGACAAAGCTGTAAATAAATCTTTAGTTTTCCCTTGTGGCGCAATTCTTAGGTCTTCGGGGATGCTTTCGAGCGAAAAAAAGTTTATCAACATAAACAGGTGGAAAAGGGCTGAAAATGGCCCCTCAAGGCCCGAAAAATGGGTTTCCCGCTAATATCTGCCAAAATATGCGAATTGGAGAATTTTTGTTAAGAAAATATAAAGACCGCATTGTAGTCTATAAAAATGGTCCTTGTAATTTTTTTCGAAAAAACGATACTTTTTGAGATAACGGGACCCAAAAGTCCCCTCATTTCAGCTGCCGCTCTACCGCTAGAGAACGCCGCTATATTCATGGATTCACTTATAAGCGGGCGGACGAATTCTTCCATTACTTGGGCAATAATGTACATTTTTTAATCATTTGAAGTTCATAGGAATGGGAAAACCCGTACCTATCATTGCATATGAGTTTGGGTCCATTCTGATTTTTCTAGAATATTAAAAAAAGCGGTCAAATGTTTTTTTCAAATATTTTGAGAGTATCTCATTAATTGATATTTTTTGTAAAAATAGTTTGTTATTAACATTTCTTTTTTATAATGAGACCTTAGCAAGTGTTCAATGATCCCAGAAAATTTCCTTCACCATCTTTCTTGCGTTTTGATAAAAAATTGTTTTGCCCATCTGCATTTTTTAGCCGTTTCCGGAGTTCTAGAAAATCCATCCAGTGTGGAATGTTTTGGATTTTTCGACGGCCGTTTTTGCGAATAATATTGGTGTTGCAATAAAATGGTAAGGACCATTATTGTAGATTTCGAGGTGTTTACTTAACATTACATTTTTTGTCTGAACAAAAATTCTCTAATTCGCATATTTTGGCAGATATTCGCAGGAAACTCATTTTTGGGACTTTGGGGGGCCATTTTCGCAGGTTCCCACGAGGGAGTCGTGATAAACTTTTTCTAGCATGAAAGCATCCGCGAAGACCTGAATTCTTTAATCAAATTGTTGTCGGGTTAAGATAACTTCTTTATAAATTTTTTACAAAATCTGGAGGTGTTAGATCTGGATATCGTGGTGACCACATTATAGGTCCATGTGTTCCTATCCAACGGTTTCCAAAGTGAATATTTAAATATTCTCTTATTCGCAGAGCTTTATGGGTAGGGATGCCATCTTGTTAAAAGTAAATCTCTATTACTTCATTTAAAGGAACATCATCAAGGATATCGAAAATATTTTGTACTAATACTAATTTAGAGTTCGCATAACGACAGATTATTAAATCACTCTGTAAAATCATAAAAAATACACGTTGTTAACGAATCATACAACTCTTAAAATAGAAAAATTCAATATTTGTCAAACAAATACAAAGACATAAAACAAACATGAAGTTGTTGACCTTCCGTATAAAAACTGTACATGATTATTTATAAATTATCCGAAAAATAATAATGGAAATAATAAAAAACCTTTTGTAGAGAAATGATGATGTTAAGTTTTTGATTAAAATGAATCAACAAAAAGTAAAATAAGAATGACCTAATTGAATCAATAAAAGGTTATTTAAAGGATGGTGATTTAACCTTTTATTTAAACTAAAAGTAGTTTCTTAGCCCTGAAAAACAACAGAAAGGCTGAATATTTGAATTGCCACAAAATTATTATACAAGCTATAACTTGATTTCTATTTGGCAAAAATATACCTGTGACAAAGCATGACAAACACCTATTTATACACAATATATAGAGTGATTCAAAAACATATACCATCGCACATGATAGTTTTTTTTTTGCTTGATTCTACATAAAAAAAGGTACTCTTGAATTAACCCGATAAACTTAACGGTTTTTGCGATATTCTAATTTTAAACTAGTGGTACGAAAAGGTTAAATATTTAAAATTAAAGACAGTAGTAACTTTTACAAAAAATTAAATGATCCACTCTTTGCTAGAATGCATGATTTTTTTGTAAAAATGAAAATATTGTTAATAATTTTATTTTTTACTATTTATTATTTGTTTTATATTAAAGTGTATTACTTTTTGACACAAACTGCCTTCTTGAAAATAGATATTTTATAAAGCTACTTTATCGAGAGTCAAAAGCAAAACTGGAAATATATATTTGGGAAATATATCCGGAAATATATCAGGAAACATTGGAAACGTATGGAAATATTGAAAATATAAAAATAAAAACTTTTAAACTCAATAAACCAAACGTTTAATGAAAGATTGTCATAGGTAATACCAAAGAAAATTATAGTTTTCACTATAGACGCACAAAACCATGGACGTAGCGAGGTACGGGCAGGGAGGGGCAGCTGCCCCCCCTTAGAAGAGCGGTCGTTCGCTGGTAGAGTACATTTCACAATAATTCGTTTTACCTGCTACTGTTAGTTGTAAAACTCAACAAACTTTGGGTACCCGCATGTAGGTCCGGACTTAAAATTTCCTTTATTTATTATTGTACCTACTTTTTGGTATATTATGTAGGTTAAAGGCAAATTGCAGGTGTTTAATATAAAGCAGAGTCTTTTCGTCTTAGTTCATCAGTCGTTTGGAGTTTGTCAAGGTATTTTCGTGTGTGTTATTGAGCATCCAAAATAGCTAATCTAAACTATTGAAATTAGAAGATAATCAGGACCTGTACCCTCTTAAAAGGTGCGGTGCCTACACAATAGATATTTGTCAGACAACTTTTCTTTCTTTCTTGACTTGTTTGGGGTTAAAACAACCCCATTGGCCTGTAATCTAGTACGTTCCGCCAGCTCTCCCCTTTCCAGACTCAGCTTTCCGGGGCTTTGTAGTGGAATAACTGGATGTCGGGCTCGAAGCCCCCAGAAATTCCCGAAAATTTTAGAAAATCAAAAGTTTTTCCGACCAGGAAGCTGCTACTGGTACCACGCATAACCGCTTTCTGTCAGTACTGCTCCTTCCTGCTGAGCGCGCAACCATCTTCCGCCATTAGGAAAATCCCTCGTGCGTGGAGCCCTCAGAAAGGCACAGGTAAGGAATTTCGTTCACAGCGCTTAGCCCCAGAAGAAGGACTCCATCGTTTGGCTTGAGTTTCTCCTTGATCCCCGATGGCAAAAGCTGTTAATACAGCGCCTTTAACCGCCTTCCCGGAAAAAAACTATGTAGTTTTTTATCGCGAGCACTTCACTGATCGAAGGTCAAAAAGGAACTGGTCAGACAACTTATTTACGGCTGGGTTTTAAACTGAGGGTTGTCATTTAAATTTTATTGCGGTCGAGAAATCAACAAAATATTGTGAAATGTACCATAAATTGTAATTTTAACGAGCTTCATAACTTGCGACGGTTCTTATAAGACCTAAGAAACTAACAGGCTTATAGGCTGTCTTGTGAAATCTAATCATACGTGATGTGATCTCTAATATAATTTTTGTTTACATCATAGCTTACTTTTAAAAATGTCACTTATAACGACAAGATAGCGTAGTTTTTTTGTTATAAAAAAATGAATCATAAAACGTTTTGTGAAAACCCAAAAGAACTTTAAAAAGGTAGTAAAGAACACTAAGTAAAATATACATGAGAACGGGGCGAGATGAGGGGTGAGAGGGGAGGCAACTGATCATCCAATGCAGTGCGCCTTTATCGGTCGCCGCTCGCATTCATTCAAGCTATTTCTGATTTTTATCTATTTTTTTAATTACTACCTCCACTGCTCATGTGAAACTCATATGGTAAAAACAACGTTCAAAACAAACAATATAATCTAGGATTTTCTTTGTCTGCCCCTCCTTATAAACAATCCTGGCTATGCCCTTGCACAAAACAATGTTAAATTTCTGGTAATAGGTTTGGACGCTCACTTACTCAAACGGGCGTCGATCAAGAGAGAACACGTTCACACGCTGCTATATGAACCAACAGTGTTGCCAAAGCTATAACAATGCTAACATTAATTAGGAATTATTTCTGTGAAGAATTGGCCAAATTCGTTGTAAAAATGATAATTTATTTATTTTTTGCTGTTTAATAATAATATTTTAATTATGTATATTTTAGTCTAAGAGCCATTGAACCATCCGACTAAGCCATTTCCCAAAAACCTAGAAAATTTTTAAATATTATTTTACTATCGGTCAATTATAAAAATGCCATTTTGGCGGGTATTCTCCGTTTACATCATCATCCCTTAAAATTTTGAAAATATTATTTTTTTTTAACCTGCTTCTACAAAGCTAAAATTTTGATATGATGTAATTTACATATGTGTGAATTGAAAAAAAAATGACAACCTTTTTTGATGGTTACAAGTATGTGCCAGACGATGGTAAAGTTGTCGTCGGGATGGCAATTTATCACCTGCTCCCACAAAGGGTAAAAATTTTTAAAGGGGATATTCTTTCAATAGTTGGAAAAATATAAAACTGCCAAACTATTCTGATGGTTGCAATGGTCTTCCAGACCAGTATATAATAGTCAGGGCGCTCGACGAGAGTGCGGGCGCAACACACTCGTATGAGCTTCATTGTCAAAAAGAGAAGATATATTTATTGTGTATTGTGAAGATATGATAGAAAATTACTTATTAAATGAAAGGAACAAAGTTACATGTAAATTTTAGTTTTTATTTATGTTAACAAATATATACCATTTAAACTTGTTATTCCTACAGGTCTGCATACATTATTGTCGTAACTCACTTTTTCAGTTAAAATATCCAATACACAAGAGGTATATCCTCTCTTTCTCACATGAAAGCTCATACGCTCGCACTCTCGTCAAGCGCCCTGACTATTATATTCTGGTCTGAAAGACCCGAGCCCATCCTGTAAGCAAATTTTTTGACATTCCTTTTCTCTATCTCTTTCAAAACAGGACAAACTTTGATTACCTTTTAAAAGCAACAAGAACATGGTCCCTATTTTGACATTCTCTTTCCTTATATTTTTACAGAGTCCCAGCCCTGGCAACCATCAGAATAGTCTGGCAGTTTAAATATATTTTTCCAACTATTGAAAGAATATGCCCTTAAAATTTTAGCCTTGTGGGTTATAAATTGCCATCCCGACAACAACTCTACTCTCGTCTGGCACGTACTTGTAACCTTCAAAATAGGTTGTCAATTTTTTTTTCGACTCACACACCTATGTTAATTACATCATATCAAAATTATAGCTTTGTGGAAGCAGGTTAAATTTGTTTTGACATTTTCCGAATTTGACAAAAAAATGTTATAAAAAGAATCACCACTTTATTAAAGGTGAGTTCAGTGGATGTAAGCAGCAAATATTACTACACATTTTAACAAACGCACCTGAAAAACGTCAGCAAAAATAGCTTTTAATGTCTTATTATTGCCACTACAGAGAAAACACAACGCAGAAACAATAATACGATATGTAAGACATCAAATAGGAATAAAAATAATTTAACTTTAGAAAACTAATCATTAATGTGTTGTTAAATTGTTTCTCAACAATAAATAAATATTAATTTTTGTAAAAAAAAATTCAGTATTTCTTGTTATGTAGTCCAGTAACTGAAGACCTGAAAGTACCCAAAGCTGTAAATAAATCTGTACCCTTTTCATTTTTGTGGCACAATTCTTAGGTCTTCGCGAATGCTTTCGAGCGAGAAAAAGTTTATCACGATTCCGACGTGGGAACCCGCTGAAAATGGCCTCCCAAAGTCCCAAAAATGAGTTTCCCGCTAATATCTGCCAAAATATGGGAATTAGAGAATTTTTGTTCAGGCAAAAAATGAAGATCACCTTGAAGTCTATAAAAATAGTTTTTACCATTTTTTCGCAATGTAACACCAATATTTTCTGCAAAAACGGCCGTCGAAAAATCCATAACATTCCACATTGGATAGAGGTGGTAGCAAGCTTAAAAATGCAGATGGGCAAAATAATTTTTTATCAAAACGCAAGAAAGATGGTAAAATAAATTTTCTGGGATCATTGAACACTTGCTAAGGTCTCATTTTAAAAAAGAAGTGTTAATAACAAACCATTTTTTCAAAAAATATCAATAAATTAATGAGATAGATTTAAAATATAGTGAAAAAAAAAGGTTGACCCCTCTTTTAAATGTTTTAGAAGAATCAGAATGGACCCAAACTCATATACAATGATAGGTACGGGTTTTCCCATTCCGATGAACTTTGAATGATTAAAAAATGTACATTATTTCCCGAGTAATGGAACAATTTGTCCGCCCGCTTATAAGTGCATCCATGAAGATAGCGTTATTCTAGCAGTAGAGCGGCAGCTAAAATGAGGGGACTTTTGGGTCCCGTTATCTCGAAAACTATCGATTTTTCGAAAAAAATTATAAAGACCATTTTTGTAGACTACAAGGCGATCTTTATTTTTTGTCTGAACAAAAATTCTCCAATTCGCATATTTTGGAAGATTTTAGCGGGAAACCCATTTTTCGGGCATTGAGGGGCCATTTTCAGCCCTTTCCCACCTGTTAATGTTGATATCTTTTTTGCTTAAAAACATCATCCAAGACATAATTAAAATTTTATTATTATACAGCACAAAAAAATATTAATATTACAACGAATTTGGCATATTTTTCACAAAAATAATTCCTAATTACTGTTATCATTATTATAGCAATGCGCGAACGTATTTTCTCTCGATGGATACTCTCTTGTGTAAGCGAGCATCCACTGCAATGTGCAATTCACAAAAAGGGGACAAAAAGTTAATATTAGGACACCTTTTTCTAATAACTTTTTTTCGATATTGATTGATACTGACTTAACTGTTCTGCTGAAGTACAAATTATATTTCAACTTGTTTGCTCCTGCTCCCAAATAAATCGTTTTTTAATGTTATACCTATTTCACGTACTTTTTTTTTCAGACCCGTTCTATTCTCAAGATTCGGTGAGGCCGAAGGTTCCGGGGTTCACGTCTCAGGTGAAGCTCAAGGCAACAAAGGCGCATTCTCTTCAAGTTCTTCATCCATAGACGACAAAGGAAAGATTCACTATTCAGTTCAATCCGGAAAATATTAAAATTAACTTGAAAATGTTTACCATATTAAGAAGAGCTTTATCTAAACAGTGCATAAATTTTAATTGGATATCTGACATCAATAATAATCATACTCTATATGTATATATACCGTGGCAAATCCAAATTTAAAAAGATGAGTATTGAAACAAAATAAAAAAACTTTAGACCGTCTCTTGGAATGTGGAATTTAAAAAAATGTGTCTTAATTTAAAACATTTATATTTTTGATATGGTAAGCAACCAATAATGACTAGGTACACAATAATTTTTATGTGATGTCTTTCAGGGTTGTGATGTAAAATAATAATTATAAAATATGTGTGTGTTTTTTTTTTTTTCCCAAACCCTTACAATTAAAAACGCCTTAAAATGCACTGATCCTGTGTTCTATTCATGAGTAATTCTATTGATAGTTTTTTATAGTTTATTTTGATTTCTGGGAATATCAAATTAAAAGTAAAACAGTAAAACACAATTTTTCAGTTTCTTATCCGTTTTAAGTAATATAATAAAATAATTTATGTGCTACACCCGTCCGTAAGTTTAAAATAACATATATATCTTATAACGGGTTGCCAATGTTTTCAAGTAAGTTTATTTTCTATTTTTATATAATTTCATAAAAATAATTATTTTGTTATAGTACTTAAAACAAATCAATTTTATCAAGAATTAAACATTTTTATGTTATTTTCATGTTTTTTGTTACTATTATTGCGAAAGCAGACTAGCTCTCCATAATAACCTAAAAAAAAAAGTATAATTAAAAAATAATAATAATATATAAAAAAATATTTATTCTGGAGAAAAGCCAAATAATTTTTCTTTTAATTCTATTGATAGTGTAGAAAACGAAGCTGGAAAAAGTGCAAAACCTGGCAATTTTTTCAAAATGCATTGATTGCTTAACTTACCATCCTCTTCAAAATCTATATTATGCCGATAGGCGCTCTTTATTTTTTAGGGGTAAAAACTACCCTTTATAGCTAAAACCTATAAAACTATGTAAAGCTTAAGTTGAGTAAAATTTGACTTAAATAAGTTGAAAAAGTAGTATTTTGTTTCTTTGAAACTATATTTGAAATATTTAAGCCCTTAAAAATCATCCTTTATTATGATTGTGTTTTGCATAAAAATTTGTTATTAAGCCTAACTTACCCTTAGCTTTTTATTTTTTAGGGGTGAAAACTACTTCTTATTGTAAAAACCTTCCAAACTTTAATATTAAAGCTTAAGTCACATGAAATTAGCTCATATAAATTGAAAAATAAGACTTTAATTCTTTGAAACATTGTTTAATATATATTAACCCTTGAAAATCAACCCTTATTATAATTTAATAAAAAAAAATAGTTTAACCTAGAAAAAATAACATATTGTCACAGAGCTGTGATTAAAAAATGTGACTGCTCAAAAGTATTACTAATTTAATTTATTAATTTTTAATCCTCAAAAATCCACCTCTTACAATATTACAATGCAAAAAATAGTACAAAATCGCGGATTTTTTTAAAAATGCATTCGAATCGCTTTTAGCATGCTCCAAAAAATTGGTTTTTTAAGCATAGCTCCTTCGGTTTTTGTGATAAAAAGTTTTTTAAAAAACCATTTTGTTTTTTTTTTTCAAGAGCTATAGGTCCTGTATATTAAAACTGTTTAAAATCCTTACTTTTGTAAAGGGATGAGTTTAAAGGGCTGAAACAAGGTAATGCTCATCTATACACACGCGTTTTAAACGTTTATATCTCACTTAATTTCCGTCATACAATAAATTTAAAAAAGCCAAATATGTGTAATTCAAAAAGCTACAATTTGATACCTTAGTAATTTTTACGTTACTTCCTTTGTTTTCGAGTTATTTTCAAAAAAAGGTCATTTTTATTAAAATTCTGAAATTTGACTTTCACTTGCAGCTCCATTTTTTTTTTAAACTAAGCAATTTAAATTGGTTAAAATTTTAGAATTTAGTTATAATACATAGATAAAGAGAATTGAAAAAGGGCTACGAATCATTTTAATTAGGGTGGTAATTAGGGGGTTGTTTTGGAAGATTTTTGCACTCAAAAAATTTTGGTCTAACCTTATTTGATTCCTAACTCACTTAACTTTTATGATACATATCTTTTTTTTAAGAAAGGACTTTGCAAATGCTTTAAAAAACATATTATTAGTTTTCCTCGAAAAATGCGTAGATTTTGCGTTATTTGCCTTTGAAACTGTGAAAGTTTGTGTTTGATGAATAACAGCTAACCTCTAACAAACCAAAACCAAACTTGTTTTGTGTTGGTCCTATAGCAATAACAAAAAAAAATATATTCGTTTTTTTAAAAGATACAATTTTGTTATTTACAATTTTTTTGATAAAATGCATACTTATCGAGTTATTTGCAAAATACCAATTAAAAACGTTGATTTTATCGACGAAAAACTCCGACTTCAATAGCGAATAACTTAAAAAGTCAATCTATGCTTTTTCAAAAAAAATTCGAGGCACAATGGTTTGTTTCCTGGACTACGTGTAATCACAAATAATTTCAATTTTTTTTTCAAAAATCCCAATTTTTGGATTAAAAAAAAAATAATAACAAATTGTTATTTTTGATTTTTTTAAACTATTCTATTTTTGATGAACTTTACGAATAAAAAAATTGTTGAAAACTCAAAAAAATGTAAATTTTGCAAACTTAAAAATTTATAAAAAATCGAAAAATGAATCTTAAAAAAAATTGTTTCAAACTGTTTTATTTTAATTAAACATTAAAAAAATAGAATTTTTAAGAAAAAAAATATTTTATAAACATTTTAAGCACAAATTAAAAAAAATAAGCCTTTTAAATTGAATTTACTCTGAGAAAATCAAATTATTAAAAATTTATTTAGTTATATTCTTTATTGCGCCAAAAAGTAGAGTATTTAAAAAAAACTTGTCGATAACAAACTACAAAATTATATATAGTATGTCCACGGAAAAGGTGTTGAATAGGAAAAACTTTTTTATTTTTGATTTTATCGAAAAAAAGCTACTCTTGATAAAAAATTTTGCTACTTCTTTGAGTAAGATTAGAATAGATACATTTAACATATTTTACACGCGGTGTACGCGGTGGTACATTTGAGAAGATACGGAAATAAGTTACAAGGAAAAGTTGTTCAAAATTAAAAGGTAGTCTCTAATACCAATTTTCCAAAAAACATTTTTAAAAATAATAAATCGAAATAATAAATATCAAAAAATTATCTATTTTTTAAATATAAATACCTAACGTGTAGCATGTCTAAAAGTTCCTAGATAATTTTTACTCAATAATTTTAAAGAAATTAAGAGTGAAAATAAGTATTTTTAAAAGTGTTTTTTATAAATAATATAAACAATTGTGAAAAAAGTTGGTCCCGTCAAATAATCAGTGTTTTATCATAAAATCATACAGTTTGAGTGTAGGTTAGGTTAGGTTAGGTTTAAAGTGAGTGGACTTTTTACGCCCTCCACCGCGACCGCTCGGTCTATTGTGGCTCACACCTTTTTGTTTCTCCCAACAGGATCAGACTTCCAACGAATCTCGATATTAGATTGGGAGAGAGTTCTACATCTCCTTTTACTCGTGTCGCTACCGGACATGAGCACAATATGTGTTCTGGTGTCCCTGTCTCCTGGAAAGTATGACGAGCAGACGACTAGATCCGTCATGCCCTCCTCTCCTGGTTTAGTGACGTGGGTAGCTACCAGGTCCTTGTTACAGGAACTAGATGTTCCTTCTCAGGCCGTTTCTCCGGCTTTTAAAAACGGTTCCATCAGTTTTCTGTTTAAAGCCAGGGAACCCTTTTCCCTACAAAAGCGGTTCTGTCCGCCTTCTGTTTGGATTCAGGGATCCCTTCCTAAGCACCTGTTTGTTCGTGATAGATTAGCTCTTCCCCGTGAAACAGGCGCCTGTGACTTTAGGGGCACCTTTCGAAACGGATTCACCCGTTTTGGTCGGAGCACCTTTGTCTGCTTGTGACCTTGGGTGGCACCTCTAGAAACGTTTTTATCCGCTTCGGTCAGCGCACTTTGTCACTTTTTTCCTATGAAAGCGGTTCTGTCCGCTTCTTCTTTGGAGCTAGGAAAGTAATAGTCCACCACGGCAGAGCCCCGCATTACTGCAGTAAAGTTAGACACTCTGAGAGGTTGCCCTGTATCTCAGAGGCACCGTTGGAAAAACCTGTTTAAGTCACAGGATGTCATTCAGTCATTAGCACGGTATGCTAACACCTTGAGTTAAGCCTTGTGTTCGTCTTAGCTTCGGATCCCGTTCCATACGGTGGTAACAAGAGTAGCCAGTAACCAGCAACTCTAGCGCATGTTCCAAAAGAACCTACTGGGCCCAACCACGACAACGACGTGCGAACACAGCGGTTGGAAGTAACTTGTTTAAAGAAAAAAATTCAGGAAAAATAGTGGTGTTAAGATTGGGTCAAAGTAGGGACTAAGAAATTAAAAACTCGGGGGTGCCCGCAAATAACTAATTTTAGATTCGTGATAAGCGCTGCAAAGAACCCCCTTATGCCATATTTCAATAAGAGAGCTATGAGACGAAGTCAGAAATTCATCTCGGTGAGACTAGTAATTATTGGGTTATATATATCACGGGCTTCGGCTCTTTTGCAAACCAAACTGGGGCCAGACAGCTTTCCCCTACACGCCCGTTCTCTAAGCTTGTTTCCTTCTAAAATTCATCATTTAAATCTAGACTCCTTCCACACTTGCCTCAGGCCTTACCGGCGCTTCAAAAGTCTAAATAATATGTATTTGGATTTTATTGGGTCTTTAAGGGTAATATTGCAGGCGGACAGGAGGTTCCTGCAAATTTATTAAAAATAAATTTGTGGAAAAATCAGGTTTAATTTTCTTAGCGCTATCCTTGCGCCTTTGTCAGTGAAATATTGTTTATTCCCGTCCCTGTCGCATGGGGCTAACGAGATGGAACTCTGAGGTACCTGCCGTTCCAGGGTTCTACCCCGTGCCAGTGCGACAAAGCGGGGAAATCGGGACTTACCCACTTGGTCGACCGAGGCGGCTGCGCGAAGCAGCCGCGGTGCCTGAGTGGTTCGGTCACTTGGTAGGCCCAAGCCAGTTAAAGACTTTTCTTTATTTTGTGACAAAAATTTTATTTATATCAGTTTACTTATCAAATTACAAAAAGTCTCAAAGTTTTTATTTTCTATTATAACAAAACAAAATTACAAACCTCTTACTTAAAGGGTTAAATTTAAATTAAATTTTGAAAGTTTACAATTGCCGAAATAAATTAAAAATATAATAAACAGCATTTTATCAAATCTTCAAGACCGTAAAAATTTAAACCGGAATTAAAATATCTATGGGGGACAGATTCCCTAGTTGAAAAGTAATGACTATACTATATATTTTTACTCGCTTATTCAAAGCAACCATCAACTTCCTATAGAAGCACAAAATAAACACCACGAAGCCACGCTTTAATCAGACCCACTGGTCACACTTGCTATCCGAGCAATAAAAAAAAACAAACTTCTATAGGAAAAAAACAGAAAAAAACAAATAATTAAACCTTCGAGATTATTTTTAAAAACTAGGGAAATAAGAACCGTAATAAAAATAAAATTATATTAAATCTGAATCCAAATAAAAAAATATTTAAAATATAATTCAAAATAATTACGGAAAAAGATAGCCTGATTCGATTCGCAGGGAGAGATGAGCACTCTTGATGCCGGCGCGGCGGCCGAAATGAAGACAGCGTCGACCGGCATGCAGTCGTCATTCGCGTAATCCCATATGAGCAGGGTGCCCAAGGCTGCCAGATCGACGATCAACAAATTCTTTGATGCAAATTTATGCTTAATTGTTATTTCTGTTCTAAACAAGAAACTAGCCAAAAATAAAGGTTCTATACTTTTTAAAATTACTTATTAGCACCAAAGATTCCTACTGACTATGATTAGCACACATAAATATATTTTTTGTAAGGAGCCAATTTCGATAAATGTATGGTCAAAAATATCCTATTTGAAGAACATTATTTACATATGGCAACATTGAATCCGTCTGGCAATGGCAAATTGGCTCATTTTTGTCCGACCGGACCTGAAAAATTGAAAATTCTGATGATCCTAGTTAGGACATTAGAACGAAGTTATGAAATAATTGTATTGTCATCAGCTCTTGACTCCTATACAAATTTTCAAGTTAATCAGACTTCTTGAAATTGGTGAAAATTAAGTTGAAAGATTCCGTTACATACAGTAGGTCAAAAAAGTATTCGTACAACCAATTTTCTCCTTGGCTTGTCATAATTTTAAATTTAAGAGACATATATTTTGAAATTGTTTGCATGTAAAGACATCTTTGAATTATCGTCTACAAATTCCAATAAGCCGGTAGTACATACCGTGCTATGATAAGATATTTAAAATATGCCAGTAAAAAATGAGAATTCCTGATAACTAAAAGTACGACACATTAAAGTATTCATCTTCAGTCAGTTGTTGTATTCTAACAAAAGCATTTATTGAAATTGCCATCAATTAGTCGTATAAAAGTGCGCTAGGAAGAAAAAATTTAAAAAAGAAGACAATGGGAAGGAAAGGAAATGACTTTGGAGATAAAAAATCTTATAATTTGTCATTATAATCAAGGGAAATCTATTAGAAAAATAGCAAAAGTTGTGGGGAAACCAGCCACTTCAGTACAATATGTGGTGAACAAATATAAAACGTGTCATTCAGTGCAAAATAAAACCCGTTCAGGACGTCCTCCCAAAATAACATAACGCGATGAGAATATTATTTATCGACAACTTAAAAAAAATGCTCACATTAGTGCCTCTTATTTAGCCGCGGAGTTGGAATCACGTACCGGCCAACGCGTTCATCCTGAAACTATTAGGGTCCATCTTAGAAAAGCAGGATTCCATGGCAGAAGGCCAGTGAAAAAGCCTTGGATTAATAAGAAAAACAGAAAACTTAGGATGGAATTTGCAAAATCTCATATTAATAAGCAGATGGAGTTCTGGCACAAAGTTATTTTCTCTGATGAGAGCAAATACAATCTGTTTGGGTCAGATGGTGCAAATTTTGTGTGGCGAAAAACAGGAGAACGAATGAAACCAGCAAATATGCGTCCAACTGTCAAACATGGTGGTGGCAACGTTCTGGTATGGGGTTGTACGGCCGCAAGCGAAGTGGGAAATCTCCATTTTATTGAAGGTGTCATGGATAGGTTTATGTACAGAAATATTTTGGCTCAAAATTTGGAAGAAAGCGCTACCAATCTTGGACTAGCTGGAGATTTTTCTTTCCAGCATGATAATGACCCTAAGCATTCATCTAAGTTAGTGAGAGAATGGTTGCTTTATAATGTACATCACCAATTAAAAACACCTCCGCAATCACCAGATCTCAATCCAATTGAGAATTTGTGGGAGCATCTGGAGCAGCAGATAAGGAAACACGAAATTCAAAATAAAAATCAACTCCAAAACATTCTAAGGGAAGAATGGCAAAAAGTTTCTGCTGAGGTTACTACAAATTTAGTTAACTCTATGCCTCGTCGACTGCAAGCTGTCATTGATGCTAAAGGTTACCCCACAAAATATTAAAAACCTTTTTATTTACTTTTTGTTTTTAAATGGCAAATGTGGTTTACTGTACGAATACTATTTGAACCAGGTTTTTTAATTTTCTTATTATAAAAATTTTTCTGTTGTAGAATTCTTTATTTTCTTTGCTACAAATAATAGATTTAATAAATATTAATAATATTAATCAGTAGTTTTTCTTCTTGTCATGTATTAAGTAAAAATATTTCAAAGAATGCCATATTTTAATAAGTGTACGAATACTTTTTTGACCTACTGTAGCAGTGTCCCAAATTGGTAACTCGGGAACCATTAGAGCTACAGTGTTGGTTAAATTAGGAAAGTTTTAGACAATTTAATTGCAAAATTAAATCTGCTTTCAGATTTTATTTATCTTTTATGGTTTTTGAGATAATTAAGAAAAACCAAAATGGTGCATTTTTAACTTTTGCCTGTAGCTTGCCAACTACCAATTTTACGGTTTTAAGATTACTACATTATTAGAACACTTTTTTAAGAGGAATTTAATTTAAGTGAAAATATTTTTCTAACTTTATTTGTTTTTGAGATATTTACCCAAACTTTGGATTTTTATACGGACGCCATATTGGATTTTTACATTTTTGAAAAGGGCTCTTCAAGAGCTTTACATTGCTGTATCACAAGTCTAGGTTTTCAGATTGCTTAAGCTCTAAAAACGATAATTTTTGTTTATTTGATAGTAGGCTTAGACTAGACTGCGTAATGGCCGCCCCGTTTCACAAAAAACAAATGATACGCATCTTATAATTTAAATAATGTAAATGTCAAAATTAGCGTGCATCTTATTTCTCGTTTAGAAACGCCTTCAACAAAAATTCAAGTTTTGGTTATTTTAAGTATTTACAATAATGGCTCTTAATTATTCCAATGATAAAAAGGTGGATATGCTAGAAATGTATTTTAAATCTAACAGAAATACAGAAGCTGCAGCACTTGCATAGGAAGAACAATTTCCGGAGCGGCAACAACCTAACCAAAGACATTTTAGATTCTTAGTTAGAACTTGTTAGCCTATGGATCTTTTGTGAAACCGAATCCCAAAACTTATACAAAAAATAATGAAGCAAGAGAGGCGATTATAATGGAAAACGTTAAAGATGATCCCACAACATCGGTTAGAAAAGTGGAAGAACAGACAACAATTCAAGTCATCTGTGCATCGGTCTTTAAAAACACCGTTTTCATCCATACAAACCACGTATTGTCCAGGGTCTTCAGGGGAATGATTTCAATAGACGAATCACGTTTAGTCAATGGTTTATTACTAAATGTCAACAGATACCCAATTTCCAATTCAAGGTTTTCTGGACAGACGAAACCCGGTTTACAAATTGTGGAATTTTTAATAGGCACAATTATCACTGCTGGGATACAGAAAATCCACATAATTTAGAAGAAAGACGGCTACAAACAAGGTTTGGCTTTAATGTCTGGTTCCAGCAAGACGGATGTCCAGCGCACAGTACCAGGGAGGTGATGGAGGTCCTTAGAAATACCTTTAATGACAACATAATCTCTAATAATTGGCCAATTGCTTGGTCAGCTAGATCACCAGACATCACACCCCTAATTTTTACCTATGGGGACAAGCAAAAAAACTAGGCTGGAACTAGAACACAGGGTACGGGAGGTGTTTGCTTCCATTAACCCAAACACGTTACGCCGAGTAACCCGCAAGGTGTTGGAAAAATGCGAGAAATATGTGGAAAAGAAAAAAACATGTACTGTGATTTTATTTTCTTGTTTACTAATACATTTTTGTTTTACAGTTGTGTTTAATTATTATCAGTTTAAGGTAATATTAGGAAGTATTAATTTTTGCAAAAAGCATCACTTTTTTTGTATAGTTTTGATTCGCTCTCCCAAAAGATCCATAGGGTAACAAGTTCATCACTAAGAATCTTAAATGTCTATGGTTAGGTTGATGCCGCTCCGGAAACGTATCTTTTGTTTTTTATGAAACGGGGCGGCCATTACGCAGTCTAGTCTAAGCCTACTATCAAATAAACAAAAATTATCGTTTTTAGAGCTTAAGCAATCTGAAAACCTAGACTTGCACCATTTTGGTTTTCCTTAATTATCTCAAAAACCATAAAAGATAAATAAAATCTGAAAGCAGATTTAATTTTGCAATTAAATTGTCTAAAATTTTCCTAATTTAACCAACACTGTAGCTCTAATGGTTCCCGAGTTACCAATACATGTAGGCCCAATTTGGGACATACTGTATAGGGTGAAGTTAATTAAAGCGTGGTAAAAAAGCCAAAACTCTTTATAGTCTCTTTAAAAGCACCCTAACAAAAAAACAAAAACGATAACCTTCATATTTCATATAATGTTTTCAACATTCTTCTGATACAAAAGAGATAAATAAATAAAATTACCTTATACAACATTAAAATCTATAAAAACTAGTCAATTAATATTTTTTATTCCACGGCGTAAACCTCAAAAACAACAGGATCGATACCAAGAGACTCGGTTTCTTTGAAAAACTCCTGAATATCATTGAAAAACTTGAATTTAAAACCTTTTTGTCTTTGATTTTTACATCTAAGGTTATAAGTCCGTATGAGATTTCTCCATTTCGATTTAATTTCCTTTACAGACACTTGGTAGCCATTGTCGATCATTTCTTGCATGATTTCGTTCCACAACGCCGGTTTTTTTGTTTGATCTCTGTCAGCAATTTCATATTTTCTACGTCGAATTATTGATATTAACAAAGTTGTTGCTTCGTCCGGCCAACGGCAAGGAAAATCTAAAATGATATTTGGATTTTAGGAAACAAGATGGGGATTTTTTTGTTTGTTGAGGTTTTGTTTCTGCTGGTGTATTTTTATGATTCAATTACATACAGCACGATTTACAGAGATTTTTTGGTACCTAAAGGTCACCAGCAACCCAACAGTGCTTTCTTTTAAAAAGTGGTGCATAGAACATAAAAAACAAAATTTGTACAGGGTTTTCATTTATATTTTGACACGCATTTACAACTATAACTAAAAACGATAGAAAAAAACTTCCTATATAAAAGTTTCATAGTTTTTTCTCTATTATCTTTTGAGCATAATGAAAGAAACAAATGAGCATCAAAAAGTTAAGAAAAATGAATAAGTTAACTTTTTTTCAAATGGAACACCCTGTATATTTTTATTTAGAATAAAATCTCTTTTCATCCCCTTTTTAAAATTATATAGTTTGTTGGTATTTCATTTAGCCGTATTGAAAATATTTAAGTTTTTAATTAAAAAATCAATGGAAAATAAAAATCAGCATTGCCGTGGAAAACAAATGATTTATTTATTACGAACTTTAAGTATAAATAATTACAAATTTTCGACGTAACCTCCACCATTTTTCTCTGCACTGAAAATGTTTCTCCTCAACTTACGATTAATCGCGTTGAAAACAAATTCGTACCAGTTCCTATTAAGTAACATTATTTCATTTTCAATTTTGTCTTAGTATGTTTTATATTTTCTGGCCTTTCGTAATAAATTTTATTTTTTAGGTAACCCCACAAAAATATATCCAAAGGGTTTAAGTCAGGGCTATTGGGCGGCCATCTAATAGTGCCATATCTTCCTATCCAAATTCCGTATTTCTCGCTAAGATACTGAGTTACTGGTGCAACATTGTGTGGGGGTGCCCCATCCTGGTGCCAGATATTGTTTCTGTTTTGCTGAAGAGGAATGTCTTCAAGCAGATTTTCGATCTCATTTTGAATAAAATGCGGTCCTATCTCCGTTAAAGTCCTTAAAAATTATTGGTCCAATAACCTTACTGCCAAACATGAAAAGACCTACGTCCTTGTATCTTAACAGGTTGGATTTTGTGAGGGTTTTCAGTTGCCCAATAATGCTTGTTCTTTCTATTATATATAGTGAAAGTTGCTTCATCAGTAAATAAAATGTTGTTAAAAAAATTTCCATCGTTTTGAAAATTACGAATTATTTCTTGACAATAATTAAGTCGTTGAATCTTATGAGCGTCGGTTAAATTTTGAACTGGCAAAAATTTGTAGGGATGAAAATTATGTTTCTTCAATGTACTGTGAATTTTTCCCCAGGATTTGTTTGTTTAATTTGAAACGGAAGGAAATTTTCGGGATTTTCTAAAAAGTTATATCGCTTAGATTTTATTTTTTGTTACTCCTAAAATAAAACTTACCTTCAAAATGAAGCAAAATATTTAAATCTTGCTCTTCATTTGCAGCCACTGTTCTCGTTTTTCTTTTAACGCTTTTTGTTTCTTTAAACCGATGAACAATATAAGTTATCGAGTTTCTCGAAGATATTCGCTGTCCGGGAAAACGTTGGTGATATTCATAGCGAACTTGCGAGATGTTTTCATTATTTGCGTAGAAAAGACGTATTATTTCGTGTTTTTGATCTTCGGTATATCCCATAGTTAAGTATTTTTTTGATATAAATGAAGCGACGCCAAAATATCAAGACGTGTCAAGGTGCTGTCAAAACGTATAAACAAAGCAAGTCATTTGTTTTTCAAGGCAATGCTGATTTTTTTTTCCATTGATTTTTTGATTAAAAACAAATATTTTTAATACGGCTAAATGAAATACCAACAAACTATATATTTTTAAAAGGGGGATGAAAAGAGCTTTTATTCTAAATAAAAATATACAGGGTGTTCCATTTAAAAAAAAGTTAACTTATTCATTTTTCTTAACTTTTTGATGCTCATTTGTTTCTTTCATTATGCTCAAAAGATAATAGAGAAAAAACTATGAAACTTTTATATAGGAAGTGTTTTTCTATCGTTTTTAGTTATAGTTGTAAATGCGTGTCAAAATATAAATGAAAACCCTGTACAGGATGTCCCAAATTGGTTTACCTTGGGTTTGGAAAATCGTAATTAAACGACCAAATTTAAAAAAAACAAAGTTGATGATGGGAGCTCAACGACGAAACGTCGATGTGTAAATCTAATAACACTGTCTTGTAGAACAGAAAAAGTAGCATTAAGAATGTCAAATTTATTTTGTTATATCTAATCAAATAGAGTAATAAAAAATAAAAATGAATGAATGTTCGGTTTTTTTTCCAAAAGTCTTCGCAAGATTTCAAAATTTTCAGACATTTAAGGTGGAATTTTGATCAGCATCAAATTGCGCAACTTTGACTCCAGTTAACCGACCTCGTATCTCTTCAGGTTTCCGAGATCGGAATGATGAGGCACGAATTTGGGACACCCTGTACAAAAGCTAGCTTTTCCCGATTTTCTATATAGAAAAATCCACAAAAAATAGGCATTTTTTCTTTTTAGAGTGAACAATGTTAATTCAATTGTAATTTATTGGCGATACTGTCAAGAGGAGTACAGTAAAGAATCGAAAAACAAACAAAATGTGTTTTTAAGAAAATCATGTCGGTGCATTTTTCGCAAAGAAGTCAGAAAAAGCGCTAAAACTGACGATTTTTTAGCAAAATTTATAAAGTGGAACCTTTAAAAGCTGAAAAGCTGATCTTCCGGAAAATGATTGTTTCTAATACAGGGTGGCCGATATGTAACTGACTGGTTTGTTTCCTAAATATTTGTGAAATGAAATAAAAATTATTTCTTTTTTTATTTTAATCTTTTATTGAAACTTAAAAAATTATGTATGAAAAATAATATCAGACAAATGTCCGCCTCTAGAAGCCGCGCAAACCTGACCCTCTTGACTACTTTTTCCATCACTTTTTGGTAGGTTTTAGGAGGAATATTTTCAATGGCTTCTGTAATATTGTTCTTAAAGCTGATCTACAGTATTTGGTTTGTTGGCATAAACCTTTTTTTTCAAAAATCCCCATAAAAAAGAAGTCAGGAGCCGTTAAATCCGGTGACCTTGGGGGCCCAAACTGACATACCAAATCGAGAAATTAAACGTCCCGGAAATTTTTGTTCGAAAAAAGTTTCATTGTTTCTAGCTGTGTGACAAGTTGCTCCGTCCTGCGGGAAACCCAAATGTTTTGCAGGTTAAATTGTTGGATTTGAGAGCCAGAAAGTTTTGCAGCATTTCACGGTATCGCTCGCCAGTGACGGTCCAATAAGGCACCTCCAGCCACCAAACACCGCACCAAACTGTGACTCGACGAGGATGTAGTGGTCGTTGATGGATGACACGAGGGTTCTCTAATGCCCAGATACGACAATTCTGCTTATTAATAAATCCGTTCATATCGAAGTGGGCTTCATCGCTCATTATCATTTGTCGGGAAAAATCGTTATTTTGGGTATTTTGCTGCAATATTGCATGACAGTATTGTCGACGGCTTCCATGGTGTCTAGGCTGTAGTTCTTGGGTTAACTGAATTTTGTATGTCCGTAAATGCAAATCTTTATGTAAAAAGTTTCCTAATGATGTGCGACGAATACCCAGTTCTTGAAACGATGTCTGGTAGATGTCTCAGGAGCGCTCCACTACACTTTCACGAACTCTCTCGATATTTTCCGGAGTACGAACAGTTCGGAAACGGGACCTTGGCAAGTCTTTAACCTCACCTGTTTGTTCAAATTTTCCCCCAACTGACGAATGGTGTTGACACTGGGCACATTTTTTCGACCCAAATCTCGTCGTAGATTCCAAAAAATTGCAACAATCGACTCTTATTTAAGTAAAACGTTTTAACAATAAGGACGCGTTTTGGGATCGTGTAACGCTCCATGATGGGTTTTACACATTGCTTTAAACAAAAACACTACGGGGCCACCTACTGATATGCCTGTATCAAAAATGGCGCGCAATTCAAATCAGTCAGTTATATATTGGCCACCCTGTATGTTGTTTAAAAAACCTAAAGGCAGACGCTGTTCGACAAGTAGTTTTTTTTAATCACAATTTAAGGTAGTTTACTCCCCCGACAGTCGGAAAAAAAGTATCCCTTAGTAAGTAGGGGCCCCCTCCACAAGACAAATCGAGATTGGGATGAACATCTTTTATCTTCGTCTCTTCCATGCCATCCGCGTCGAACTCGCCCTTCTCTCTCTAACAAAAATTGATTGTTGAACGGGCCGGGATTTCCTTGACTAGTACCAGTACGGATCATTATATTTTTTCTATTTTAGCTTAATTGGTGATACAGTATTTTGAATGGACCCCAAATTTAGCGCTGTTCCAAATAAGATCGAATACGCTTCACTAAAAGTTAGAGGTTTTCAATGCTTGAAAATATTATTTTTGTGAAGAGTGTACACAACACACAACTTTTAAAAATCAATATATTTTAATCAAAACGATCAAAAAAATTCAGGATTTTTTTTTATTTTTAATACTCTGATTTATATTGCAATAGTTTTTACAAAATATCGTTTTCGAGATATTCCGAAATGAATGTACGGCTTTCATACATGACAGATATCGACAACAGGGCCGTATTTACCGTAGTCATGTTATTTTTTTTTATTGACAAAATTAATTAAATAAATAAATTACAACAGAACAATTTTATAACAAATTTTCAACATAGATACTTAATTTAATTATTTTTAATAGATTAAGACTGAAAAAATGTATGAATTATAATTAAAATATCAATTTATCTTGATAGCTACAGCGAGAATGTAACTGTTTGAATTTTTTAATATTTTATCTGCCGATTAATTGGTACTTTACAAATTGGGGCAGCACGGGTTCTTTTTTGTTGTATGTTATTTAATTTATTAAAGTATAAATGTAAACGTTTAGTAGGCCTGCTATACGCAGTATTTTTGTAAATACGATTTTATTGTTGAGAAAATTTATTCTAAGTTTAATCATCCGCAAATAAGGATGTATAGGTTATTTACATTCCACTTCTTTCAGTCAGATACAAACAGTTTTTTTGTTTCATGCAAATCATTTATCTTTCAAATAGTGGGCTAATATTTTCATATAAAGAATATATAGAACTTCACCACAAAATTGGTATTTTAAAGAAACCAAATTCTCGGTTCAAAAAACTGTAAACCTACAACTTTTCACTTTAATTTTGTAAAATTTCCGGGAAATAACCCTCGAAATTTTCGTTTCGGTTGGAGGGTATTCCATACTCTCCAAACCCCCGGTATGTGGGGGGGGGTGCAAATGTTAAGCCCCGCCAAGGGCGCGGCCATACCTAGATACGGCCCTGATCGACAATGTTAATTATGCAGAATTTAATTGTTAATATCTTGTTTCCAAGATGATAAAAAAATAATTTCCTTTTTAATTAGATGAAAAATTCTTTAATTAACCCTATATTTCAATTTCATTTAATTCTTATGAAAAGCCGTTTTACGAGTGAACTACCTTAAGCGTTAAGCTACCTTAATATTGTGTAAAAATTTAAAAGGGATCGGAGCATAACTATCGAAGATACAGCGGTAAGTAAAGTAAGCCGATAAAACTCGCTTACGAATGTTTTACTCCAAATTTTTAGTGTTCAAAACTTTACGGCGTTTTTCCTACAACCAGGGCTGTCGGTAATTGAATTAAAATAATTATAAAATCGTATTCAATTACTTCTCAGTAATTGAATTACTTTAATTCAATTACTTTTCGGAAAAGGTAATTGTATTTGAATTATCAATTAATTGGATAATGTAATCGTAATTGGAAATTGATTTTCACGAATCCCAAGATATTCAGTTACTTAGAAAGTAATTAGATTTACACTTTCCTGGGTGCCAGGACACAGGGGAATATAGGGCAATGAAAATGCAGACTCCCTGGGGCAGGCTCCGCAGCAATGTTTGTGGGTCCTGAACCTGTTTTGGAATAAAAAGCCTCGGTTCGTGGCTACATGACTCGGTGGATTAACCACAACATCAGTCATACTGGAACCACATTAGGCAAAATCACAGTAAATCAATGTTGGACTCCCATCGAAAGCATTGAAAGTAAACTACTAAAACTTAAAAAATCAGATTAAATGTGACAGGATTAATAACCGGACCTGCACTAAAAACATATGCACACTATGGGCATCTATAGAGAAGAACCATTTGCAGACTATGTGGCGAAGAGGGGAAAAGACAGCCTCACATCATATATGGTGCCCTGCACTTAAAACTGGAGAACAAATCAAAACCTCCCGAAAATTACCAAACCGGGGGGCTGAAGGAAGAAAAAGAACAGTAAAAGGGCTACTACACTTTTGGGGGTCAAACCTTTTTTAAATGAAACAAATACACAAGAGATACAACAAGCCCTGTGGCTGCAGTGTCGAGCGGACCACCCCAACATTGTGTTTCTTTATCAATCAATCAATCAATCAAGTAATTGAATTTATAAAGTAATTGGAATTCTTAAAAATTTAAATTTAAATTTCCTAAAAATAATTAATTTCTACGAAAACTTCAATTTCCTTTCTTTATGGAAACTGCCGAAGTACAGCCAGCCAGAAAGAGGGTTTTGAAACACGGCGGGCCGCTGAATCCGGGGAACGCCCCTCCACCCTTTCTATTAATTTTTCGATTGATGCTAATTAAGTAATCCTTTTATTTTTAATCATACAAATATGCTTATTTTTAACCTATAAGTTGCCGTCATACCTCTGGCATAGCGATATTACTTACTGTCGGGTGTGAGATTTTTTAGAAAAATGTTGTGCAATTTTTCTGTTTAAACAGATGTGTTCATACTATTTGTTATATTGTTATGTGTCTTAATAAATAGAAATATAATTCTTCAAATAAAATAATCATTTCTAAAAACATATATTTTTGAATTTTCTCTCTTTTTTTCTTTGGGTAAAAGTCTGTGTACAATAAAATGCCTAAAATTGTTTGTTTTAACTAAAAAACAGTTAAAACCATGGCCCCGAAAAACTAAGAGCCTCCCGAAACATTGACCACGACCCCACTGCAAATACCCTTCTCTTTCAATTAATGCCCAAAAAGGGTTTTTTAAATTTAAAATTTTTTCCATTTTAAAGTTTTTTTAAACTTTTTTTTAAAAATTTTATGATGTGCTCAACACCCAAAAGTAAAAAAATGCTGTTTATAAAGCCATTAAAAATAATAATTTAAAGGGTAAAATTTGTTGGTCAAAAGCGCATCATGTTTTTAAATAAAATTTAAAGGTTTTTGGGATTATTTGGAAATTTTTATAAATAAAAAAATGGAAATTGGGAAAATTTAATTTTTCAAGAAAATTTTGATGGGCAAAAAAAGGTCGCTGTTGTTTTGTTTTTTTAAAATAGAGGGAAAATTGTTTAATTAACACCTATTATATAATTTAAAATGAAAATAAATTAATTTTTTGTCATCATGAATGAAAAAAATATATAAAAATTTTATGATTAAAATGTTTCATTAACAAATACATCATTGCTTTTAATTACTAGGTTCCATCTTTGTATATTCACTAATGCTCAGTTAATGAATCATTTATAACCTGATTAAAAAGACACCAATAGAAGCATAAAAAACAACCTCAACTCACAAAAAGGAAAGAAAAATCTTCTTAAAATGCCAAACTTGTCAAAATTTCAACATTAGAAGGATAGTGGACAACTTCAACAGCCTTAGCGTCTTCGATTTTTATACCATTAACATTGCTAATATTAGCTTTAGAATTCTTTTTACCGAAATTAACATTCTTGTTTCCCTGCAAGTTTGCCATGGCCGCTTTTTTCATCACCTCCAACTTTTTCTTTTGTACATCTAGTTCTTGCTTTCGAATCGACATTTCTTCTTCGTGCCGCTTTTGTCTTGCTGCATATTCTTCACGTTTCATGTTTGTATATTCAATAAACTGTCGGTCTGTAAAGCATATTGGTGGAAATGTTACTGTGGGTGTTCCAGTGGTAGCTGTAGAGCTCCCGGAGCTTAAGAGGGGCATTAATGTTAACTTTGTTTTATTGTAATCGTGATCTAGATTCAAAAATCGCTCTCCACCAAAATAATCTGACATTTCTTTAAAGTACCGAAACCTCATGTTACTTTTGTTTTTCATTTTGCTGCATTCTTTGTAGCTTCGAATTAAATTTTTCCATTTATTCTGGCATTCTTGTACACTTACAGTCAGCCCTTTGCTGCAAACATCTTGCTGTATTTTCTGCCATGTTTCTCTTCGATTCGATGAATTTGTCAATTCTTCTTTAAAACTTTTCATAGTTTCTATTAGTGTCAACGATTGTTGAATTCCCCAACAGTGGTGTGTATCTAAAACAATAACATTACTCTAGCTATAATTGAAAAAAGTTTAAAAAAAGAATATTTGGTATTGTCGGTAATTGTCTCGAAAGTTGCCTCCTCTCCGATTTTGACCAAATTTGGTATACGGGGGTTTTTTGGGGCGCTGATTACGAATCTGTCAAAATATTTTTTTTTGGCAACGTGTCGTTTTCGAGATATTCATCATCAAAGCTGAAAATCAAACTAACCTTATTTACACTATTCGTTCTTCTTTTTGCACAGAATTCTTGATCCACTTTCACATGCCCCAACATGGACGCAACCATGTATACACTAGTTATTTTGTTGGTGGAAGGGTTTTATACCCACTCACTTTTAAACCTACCTAGTTATTTTGTAAGCAAATATGGTTGCTGCCTTTGAACTTGAAAGTTTACAATTTAATGGAAAAAAGATGTAAAATAAATAAAAATACATGGTTTTAAAAGGTGTTTATAAAATATTGTGTGCCACTTTAGTTTAAAAATCAAGAATTGTGTACAAAAAGAAGGGAGAATATAGTAAAAATTAGGTTAGTTTGATTTTAAACTTTGATGATGATTATCTCGAAAACGAAACGTTGCCGAAAAATTTTTTTTCAGATTCGTAACCATCGTCCCAAAAAAACCCAGTATACCAAATTTGGTCAAAATCGGAAAGGAGGCAATTTTCGAGACAATTTCGGCTATTCTTTATAAAATAGTTATTTATTTTGGTAATTGTCTAGAAAGTGGCCGCAACTCCGATTTTCACCAAATTTGGCATACGGGTTTTTTGGGGCGCTGATCACGAATCCGAAAAAAATATTTGGCGGAAATTTTTGGTTTTCGAGATATCCATCATCAAATTTAAAAATCATTTACACTAGATATATTTTTCCTTCTTTTTGTACACAATTCTTGATTTTTACACTAAAGTGGCACACAATATTTTATAAACACCTTTTATATACTTTTTTTAGGTTTATTTTACACCTTTTTTCCATTAACTTGCGAACTTTCAAGTTCAAAGGCAGCAGCCATATTTGTTTACAAAAAGCCTAGTGTATACATGGTTGACGACACGTTGCGGCGTGTGAAAGTGGAGGTTTGCAATTAAATGGAAAAAAAAATGTAAAATAAATATAAAAACAAGTTTTTAAAAATTGTTTGTGAAATATTGTGTGCCAATTTAGTGTAAAAATCAAGAATTCTGTGCAAAAAGGAGGAATGGTGTAAATAAGGTTAGTTTGATTTTCAACTTTGATGATGAATATCTCGGAAACGAAACGTTTCCGCCAACAAAGGTTTTCAGATTCGTGATTAGGGCCCCAAAAAACTCCCGTATACCAAATTTGGTCAAAATCGTAATTGCGGCCACTTTCTAGACAATTACCTTTATTTTATATTTTGGGAAATTACATTTTTTTCGCGCAACAGCTCTTGGACTATATGATTCTTTACTCAAAGTTTCGATGGTACATAAATCTGCTTCTAATCACGACATACGTCCCAGCGGAAAATCATTTGATAAAGAAGAATAGATACAAAAGTCACGTGCGCATTAATCCCAAAGCCTAAACTAACACACCTTTTGTCTACAAATTTACTGATTTTTAAAGTACCTCGCAATTATAAACTGATAAAACTAACCTTTTCGTCTACAATCCGGGTCCCTATCGACATTTTCATCGTGATTCAAGATAGTTTCCCCTTCAGTCGGCTGCAGTTCGCCACCTTGATCTACTATCATTACCTCCTGCACTTCCCCTTCAGTCCCCCCATGGTGATCCATTAAATCTTCATCTTGTATATGGTGTTCTTGAGCCGTAAATTCTTGTCCATTTTCATCCTCGTACACGTATTCCACCTTGGAATCGTTCATGCTGAGGATTTTCTTTAATTTGGACATAAAAACAGTTTTTTCGAAAAATTCCGTGTCAAAACATTCGTAGTTTCACTTTAACTGATATCGGACACTTTATGTCACTCCCGCTTTGGCTTTGTTGGCGTTAAACAAGGATACCTTAAGAAAGATTGGTGTCGCGAACAAAGATAGAGTGAGAATTTAGGAGGAAACCGCCATTTTATCGATTGGTAGGCCATCTGGAATTTTTTCATTTTCTACTATTGTCAACACTGGATTTGTTTTTGCCTTCGTGCATACAACCTTCTATAGGCAGCCTTGCCAATCGACAGCGCGAACAAGCGTGCGAGAGGGAAAGAATAATGGATAACCTTTTTCCTTCGCTGCACTTGTCTATTTGGTTGACGGGGAAAGTTATGTACCCCACTCTGCATGCCGATTGATGGGTAAAGTAGATACCCTTCTGTGCCAACCAATCAGGCACATGGAGCGACAAAAAAAGATTTTACTGCGATCTTCTTTCTCTTCCGCACAGTTGTTTAGACGGCACCGGCAAGACTGCCTCTAGAAGGTATAAATTTGAAGGTTTTGCAAATTAAAAAAAAGGCATTACAATGCCATCTAGACAAAACGGTCTGCACTTAAAATTTTGCCAGTAAAATGGTTAATTAAGGACTCTGCTTAAGTTCAAATGATCCATACTTTTTTCGGTTCAATACAAGATCGGAACAGCTTCTTACTTTGTTTAATATTGGTAAGTGAAAAAGAAAAAACTATATGGGCAGTACCGTTTACACTTATGTAACACTCCCACAGGTAAAAACGTCAGTGTCAGTGTCAAACAAGACCAAAACAAAAAAACTCAACATCTGTCAAGGGAGTTTTCCCAAAAAGCAAACATTTCTTAGAGATATTTCGGGTTTTTCAGATATAATTTCTGTTATGGAAGTGCGGTTATAAGCGAAATGGGTTTTGAAATCAATAGATTTCAAGGAGAAGTCGACGAAGAACTTATTTGCCCAATTTGTTCCGGAGTTTTGGAGGACCCATTACAAGTAAGTTTTTTTGCCTTATGTAAATAAGTTTATTTAAGTACTTTCTTTATTTATAAATGTTTAAATATCTGAAAGGTGTTTGTAAATATATTATCTGTTTATCAATAAATAGGTATATATTTATTCTCTTGTTTGTTCAATGTGGGCAAACATTTATTTTTATCGAGGGGCTGTTTGTATGTGTTTTTTATATTAAACACCCAAGAATTTTTTTATTATTAGTTGAGTCTTGAGCCCAAAAAGAAAAATCAAGACCCAGGATTTTTTTCTAGTTTTATAATTTAATACCTTGAGTAATATTAAGAAAAGTGTGCAATAACTGGAAGTATTCTGTTTCGAGAAGAGCACTTTCATATTTATTTTATTTTCTAAGAATGTCAGTAACTCTTAGATAAAAGATTTCTGAATCTAGCTAAGTTCTTAAAGCTCCAGATTTTGATTTAAAATGAATGATCTTTTTTGGCTTTTAACTTCCAAATACTTACTTTTTTTTGCAAATTTTTCAATCCAACAAAACATGTGGATTGACTTTAAGGACAGCATTGGATAAAAATATGAGTCTGAAATGTTTATGCCGGTCATTTACAGCAGATAACAATTATCAGATAGAATTTCTATCTGATAAAAAAGCAGTTATAAACATAGTCATACTTTGGGAGAGTTCTACACTAAAAATCGTGGAGTATTTGTAATTTAAACTTTGCGTGGTAAATATTATTGTGACTTATTTCTACTTCTGAAATAAATCTAAAACATTTTATTGTATTATTTTGTAAAATTAGGTAAAATTGTATGGATTTGACAAATTTTTATCTTCCAGAGAATTATACAAAGACATCTTGAAATGTTTTCATATTACACGAAAACTTTAAGAAATCATTTTAAGTTGTTTTCATTTTTAAGTTGCTGTCTGTATGTCAAGACGCATATTTATCAGTATATAACTCACAGCGCCCTCCTTGACCATAATACTCGCCACAGGTCTGACCTTGTCCCGAGTTAAAGAGAATTAGAAGGTTTCAGGATGGTCCTAGGTACCTTGGTATTCACTTTTTTAATAAGCCTCTCAAGAGGGACTCTCCTTTAAACAAAGACTTAAGGCATTTCTTATCAGGAAAGCATTTTATTCAGTTCAGAAATTCTTAAATACTCCTATACTTTCTTTTTGGTGTAAATATTTTATGTAATAAAAAAGTTATCCCTGTATGTGTAGGTGTATGTTTGTATGTATGTACAGTTGTGGACAAAATAATAGCAGTGGTTAAATAAAATTAACATAATCTATTGAAGCTGATAAGAAATTCCCTTCTGATTAAAAATAAATGTATACTTTATTTGCTTATCATATTTACTTAGTACCCTATTAAAAAGACAATACTAAAAAAAAATATAAACAAAATATTTTACTTTTTTGTAAAAATGCCAACTTAAAGTCGGTCAAAATAATAGCAGTATTTGTTCAGTGTTAAGGTATTCCACTTGCAAAGATTTTTCCGTTTAAAAGATCATTTAGAATAATTTCAGTATCTTTTTAAATTATTATTTGTAATTTACAGTAATAAATAAGTTTTGCATTACCGTACAATGGGAAGGAAAAAACACTTTTACTTCTGAAAAACACAAGTTAATAAAAAATTGCAGAGAGAAGGAAAATCATATTGCAGATTGAAAATATTATGGGATGCTCAGCTAAGATGGTAGCAAACGCTTTAAAGTGGCAGCAGTGCCTGAAACACGCAGCAGTAAGCGCAAGAGGATAAAACTTTTAATCCAAACAGCAAAGATGGACCCATTTGCTTCACTCTACACGCTTAAGCAGAGTGTAGGACTGGATGTGACTACTAGAACAATAAGAAGACGACTAACAGATCAAACCTGAAAGCAGAGCCCAAGGAAAGTACCCTTATTAAGTAAGAAACAACGAAAAGACGATTAGGTTTGCGAAAAATCACCTTAAATGGCATTTGACTAAATGGCGCAACATATTATGGTCTGACGAATGCAAAATCGTTTTATTTGGCAATACAGGTCGCAGAATTTACGTTAAGATGCCCTTTAGGTACTGCATTTCAGTGCTAATATACCGTCAAAACTGTAAAGCATGGAGGGTCCAAAATTATAGGTATGGCAAGTTTTCATATTATGGTGTAGGACCGTATTTTGGATAAAAGACATAATGACTGCTAGTATCTATGTAGATATATTACGAGATATTAGCCGCCTTATGCAGAGGAGGAGATGCCACTTAAATGGGTTTTTATGCAGGATAATGACCCAAAACATACTAGTACATGCAAAAATTTATGCAAGATAAGAAAATTAATGTCCCAGACTGGCCTGACAAAGCCCGGATCTTAACCCCATAGAGAATTTATAGGGTGATATTAAAGATACTGTACACGTGAAAACCTACAAATCAAGAGCAACTATGGTCTGTAATTCAAGATTCCTGGAATAACATTCCTATTACCAGGTGTCAGAATTTGATTAATTATATGACACGTCGGTGAAGCTGTAATTTCCAATAAAGGTTTTCCATTAAGTACTAAGTCAGTTAAGATTAAAAAAGGAAAATTAATTAAGTTTATAGCATTCCGAGATATTTTTATATTCATTTATAGAAACACTGCTATTATTTTGTCCATCAAATTTATTTAAAAAAATATATCCTTGCTGCAATTTTGTTTCGTTTTGGGGTTTAACTCTACTTTATGTATGTCTTTAAGTCAATGTATTATATTTTAGTTTGGGTATGAATAAAGGATTTATATTTTATTTTCTCTAGCACTGCTATTATTTTGCCCACAACTGTATGTAAATGTGTATTACCTTTTAGTACTTTAAGTGTTACATTAACTTTTAAATTGTTTATTTTTGTATAGAGGGCGTAAAAAGTATGATGCTCACGATTTTAATGAGCGGTAGTGGAGCTCAAAACAAGTCGAAAAGTTTATATAACATATGTGTCAAAACTTGACAGATTTTTGGTTTAAACAATGTTAAAGTTATGAACTTTAAAAGCAGTTATTTCTGAAAACTTTAACAACTGGAAACTTTTGTCTTAATCGCTTATCAGTAGATTCAGTTGCTAATAAAATAAACTAAGTTTTAAATGTTTCAGTCTGCAAATAAAAAAATTCAAAAATTTTCTTTCAGTTAAAAGTTTAAAAAGCAATCGGCAACCGAGCTACCTATTATTTGTAAATGAACATTTTCTTACAAAAAGTGTAAATTTGCAAAAAACGTTCGACGCTCGACTCGCTGCAATGAATATGACGTATGTAAATACCTTTGTATTTTAAGATGAATAAATAAATAAAATATTAAGAAAAACAATAATGCACATACCAAATGAACACCATCAGTCGATAATCTCTAGATAATTATAATCTTTAGCAATAAAAAGTTTGTTTTTAAAATTAAGGATTAACTTTATTTATGTTTAGTTTGCAGAACTATAGTAATTTCGCATTTTTTTATTTACAAAATTTATTTGTAATAAAGTCTATATTTTCTTTATCAATAAACCTAAGTCTAAAATAATTCTGGTAATGTTTATAATTTTGTTTTTAGTACAAAATTATTATTATTAATTTTTTTTTGATAAGAATATTACATATTAATATAATTTTTAAGTTCCCTGTACAGTTTTGTTAAAATATATGAGTAATTTAGGCAATAAATTATTGATAATACTCCTCTTCTCAGATTAAGTTTTAAAACACATACTTAAAATATTTTTTTAGTGATTATTTAATTTGGTGGAATTGAAATTCTATGTTTAAACAACTTTTTCCCTAAAACTCATCTGTTTTGCGTGCCCTTAGACATGTACTTGACAATTTATTTATTTTTAGACTATTTTTATTGCAAATAGGTATTAAAAATTTAAGTGCTTTAAATTCCTGGTTAGTTTACATTGTACTTCTATATATTAACATAAAATTTGACCATGGGATTATGGTTTATGTTCACTTTATGGTGTTATTATTACCTCTTGGGTTTATAGGACACCCATTTTGCAGGAACCTACTTTTAAAGGCAAAATTTACCTTTAGTAACAAAAAGGTAGGGTTTAAGAAGTTAAAATTGGTAAACATTTAAATAGTCTTTATTCTTGGTTCCCTTGCAATAAATTTTACCTGAGAAGGTACATTTTATTTGGATTACAGCAAAAATATGGTAATGTATTTACATAGATATTAAAAATGACTAAAATTAGTCATTAGCATAGTATGGTACGTTTCACAATAATTCGTTGATTTCTCGTTTTACCTGCTACTGTTAGTCGTAACCCAATATACATTGGGTACCCGCATGTAGGTTCGGAGTTAAAATTTTCTTTATAATTGTACCTACTTTTTGGTATATTATGTAGGTTATAGGCAAATTGCAGGTGTTGAATATAAAGCAGAGTCTGTTCGTCTTAGTTCATCAGTCGTTTGGAGTTTGTCAAGGTATTTTCGTGTGAGCATCCAAAATAGCTAACCTAAACTATTGATATTAGTAGGTAATCAGGATATTTGTCAGGTAACCTATTTATGGTTTGGTTTTCCACTGAGGGTTGTAATTTAAATTTTATTGCGGTGAAGAAATCAACGAATTATTGTGAAACGTATAGTCTGTCCAAAGTATACCGTGTTAGCTCTTGCCTTCATTTATGGATTATACCTGCCGACAGCAATACAACTGCGGATCGGTAGGTATTAAAGGACAACATTAGGGACGGACTTTAATAATATAAAGATTTATAATTTATTGTTTATTTAGGCAAGTATAATCTTAAAATTACATTAAGAAATTAAATATATGCAAAATTTTAATAAATTTATAACTGCATTATCTAGACATAATTACAATTTTTATCTAAATATCTAAATCTAATTCTGTTTCACTATCAGAGTCATCATTGAGATTAATTACAATAGGATTTAGGATAGGAGTCCTCAATTTCTATATTGTGCTGTATTGAATTTTTCCAGCTCTCAACTGGTATGTTAGTAATAACATTTTTTATCAAATTTATAAAACACTGGGACTTTAAGTAGGTGTAACAATTTCTGCTCTGATCTTTGATTTTACTTGGTTCCACAAAATAAATGCTCTATGGGGTTAAACATACAGTTATACGGAGGAAGCCGTAAGACAGTATGCCCAGCCTGTTCAGCCAAATTATCATATATTGTTTTTTAATTGCATATGAATTTAGGACTTTCAAAAGTTGCGTTTTTTTGTAACTGAATTCAAAATAAATATCATTTTCTAACAAATATTCCTGGATTTCAGTTTTTGAACTTGATGAAGCTGGTGCTTTGTGTAGCAGACGGCTGTGGTAGCTTGCGTTATCCATGACAATAACACTGTTGTTTGAAATATGTTTTAAAAGATAATTTTGAAAACAGTTTTCAAAAAGTTCTGCACTTGTATCCTCGTGATAATCCAAGCTAGAATTCTTAATATTCTTTGCAGACAACAGCAAGCAGTTTGGGACAAATCCGTCTTCTGAACCAGCGTGTTTTATGGTAATGAATTTTCCTTTATTTGAAGGTGCTTTCGCCTGACAGTTTTGACTTGAATCAACCCATCCTTTGGATACTGTGTCGTGTGTATCGAACCATGTTTAATCAAGGTAAATCATGGATCTGTTTTATAACCTGTATCTTTTAATTTTTTGAAGGTAATTAAATGTCCAAGTGCGTAATCTGTGCGATTCCATTACTACTTGTCTTTTGTCTATTTTGCGGTATTTAAATCCCATTTTACAAACAACTCTATGGAGGGTGGCACGGCTAATATTTATATTGGTTTCGTCTTCGTCTAGCTTCTTTTTCAGTTTATCCAAGGTAGGAATAACTCCTCTTTCATAAAGACAATATATTTTCCTTCTTATTAGGTCCTGATTACTATTGTCTATACGGTGAGATTGAAAATCACTACGTTTTTTTCTTTTGTTCAATTCATCACTAATAATAATATTTCCTATCGATGATATTGGAGTTTTTGTAAGTAGTCAGGTTTCTTTTAAATCTTCTTGTTTAATTAGATCTTCATACACATTTTTCACAACCTGTTTTGCATCTAATGACAAATAATTTCGACGCGACATGGTTATATTCTCGTAAAACAACTTTTTCGAAACGCACAGTAAAAACGGTTATTCAACACTGCCACTAAAATATTAGCCAAAATATTTATATGCCTAACGGTTAATACTCAAGAAATACCTGGCCCACCCCTGCCCTTATGAACAAATGGGTTTACAATAACCATAGGTAATAAAATCGTTAAAGGTTTATTGGGGTATGGTCCGTCAAAATCCATAACGATATACTTTGAGACAGACTATACCATACTTAGATATTAAAACAGCCTAAATATACATTTACTTTTATTTAAAGCTCTAGAAAATTGAGTAATAAGGGATTATAAACCTATTTTCACATCTCTTTACCTTTTGATAATTTATAATATAAATTTAAGTTGTATATTAATTATTATTATTTTTAAAATGTGATTTTTTTCATATCGGTATGCCAAATGGCCCTCGAGCGTCAGCCAATGTCGATTTTTTATTTTCAAATATTTTTACGAAATTTGAGGTTTGATGATAAAATTTGATCAAATTTAAAAAAAAAAAAAAATACAAATAGAGAATTCGTTTCTAAAAACTTAGATTTTTCTCTGGAAGCACTGTAGTTTACAATGACGGTGGTTTAAAAAAAAACAATTTTTTGGCTGTTCATTTTTTTTTATCATTTATTTATTTATATTTTAAGAATTCACAAAAAAAAAAACAAAAAATATATCAATAACACTAAAATCTTGGACTTTCGTTGTCTTTATTTATTAATTGTTACACAACGTTTCGGTTAGTGATGTATCTCCAACCGTTTTCAATGGATAACAGAAATATATGGGTACCTATGAAAAAAACAGTAACTTGAAATTATAAAATAAAAACAACATACATAAACTTAAACGGTTTTCTAAAAATTAACAGAAAATGTATTCTTGGATGGAAAAAATAACATTTTAATAATTAAAAAAATAACTTGTATTTATATTTCTGTTGGTTCTTAGCTACATCCAGAAGTTGCCTTCGCACGAATGCCTAGAGTAAAAGAAATAATTACAAATAAATTTTTAAGACCTGTCATAGCTAGTTGTGTAAAAATGCCAAATATTTGTTTTAAAAATGGGGTCTATAACTAACATAATTTCGTCAAATAATTTGTCTAGGTTAACTGCATCTTGTAGTTGACAAAAAAATTAAAAGGAAATTTTTCTTAATCGGGTTCTAAGGATAGATTTCCCAACTTAATTAATATACTATCATCGGTATAATCAAAGTTCTCTTAATGTAGTTGAGAACATTATCATAAAAAAGCTAAAAGGTTATTCTCTATTTTTATATTTTCATCTTGATTCAAATAACGATTAATCATGTTCCTAACTTTAAAACCACAAACCTTTTCAACTTTCCTAGACCTAATTTTAAACTTAAAGTCTTTTAAATGTTTGAAAAGATCGATAAATGTTGTTTCATTGGCCTCCAATTTTAAAATCATTTTTTCGAAAATTGGCAACACATGACTACAGAAAGAAGCACAAATTGCGTCCTTCGCAGTAGATGCGGAGGACTAAGGACATTTTGGTTTAAAGGAGGATAGTCCTTCCGGCTGGAGGACGGTTGGCAATCCTAGATATGGCTACCATGTCTCACTTTTTATATATATATTTTTTTTTAAATCTTAGGGCTACTGCTTTTTACATTATTTGTGTAATCCATCTTATTTGTAACACTTATGGCTTTAATCTGTTTAATTGATTTTTCTCTTCCTAGGCTCCCGATTGCGAACATGTGTTTTGCAAAGCGTGTATTACCCAATGGATTTCCCGTCAACCAACGTGTCCTGTCGATAGACAAAACTTGACATCGGCACAGCTTACGCAAGTACCCAGAATACTGAGAAATTTGCTTTCTAGGTAAGATTTTTTTTATGATTTTGGACAGTTTTAAAAAAAATACGGAAAATCTTTGCCTAAAATTTATTTTCAATCCAAAAACACGTCAAATTTCTTCCTTTACCTATTAAAGAACCATCTGCTAAATATCTTCTATCAAACAAAATTAGTTTTGGACTAATTACCAAGGTTGATAAAAATCATGATTTATTTAAAAAAATAAAAAATCTTTTTTTTTTAATCATGATTGGTTTTTGATTTTAAAAAAAAATTACCAGCTTTTACAAATATCATTATTTTTAAATATTTCTAACTGCTTATGTTTTGTTTTGTTAAGTAAACAAATATTTTTAGGCAGGAATAGTACAGATACGATGCAAAACTGAAGAAGTTTTACATGCAAATTTCGTTCGCGTAGCTTTTGCGCCTTTGTAGAAACTTATAATAACTGGCAGAAACCGCCCGGCTATACAGGGTGTCCCAGAATATGTGGGCAATCTCTCGAAATCTAATAGAAAACCTAAAAATATTGTGACAAGTTCCCATAAACTTTTTTCCAATGACCCTCCCCTACGGAGGTACAGGTACATAACGGACGTCCCTGGAAATCGTTTTTGTTTAAATAACTTTTAAAATACTAGGCGTAATTTAATATTTTTTTATTAGTATGGTTACTAGATAAGTCTTCTTAAAATGAACCCATTAAATCATATTTGGCTTATTTAGTTTGCCAGGGACGGACTAGCTCTGACACAATAATAGCAATTTTTTAACACCCTTTATGATAAAGGCTCAACAATATTATTCTTGAATAGCTTTAATCTTAAACTCAAAAAAAGGTATCCCTGATTGACCTAGATAAAATCAACTGTTTACGGAAATAAAATATCATGGTTGGATTTTTTTACATTATACAGGGTATTTTCTAATTGTACGTCAATATTTAAGAAGGCAATTTTTGGGTCCATTTTTAAAAGAAAACCTTATATGAACGTATGTCAAAACGTCTTAACTTTTGAGATACAGGGTGGTAAATTTTAAAAATAAATAATTTATTATTATTCTCTGTAATACCACTTTAGATATTTTAATGAAATTTGGCATCCATGTACTATGTATCAAGAAGCATTTTTTAGTGTACTACATTTATTTTTATTTGCCAAAATAGGCAGGTCAAATTCGGTACGAACGCCACTGGTGGAAATAAAAAAATATGGTACACTAAAAATGCTTCTTGATACATAGTACATTTATGCCAAATTTAATTAAAATATCTAAAGTGGTATTACAGATATTAATAATAAATGATTTATTTTTGAAAATTTTACCACCCTGTATCTCAAAAGTTAAGACGTTTAGGACATACGTTCATATAAAGTTTTCTTCTTAAAATAAACCCAAAAATTGCTTCCTTAAATATTGACGTACAATTAGAAAACACCTTGTATAATGTAAAAAATTACCAACCATGATATTTTATTTCTCGTTAACAGTTGATTTTATCGATGTCAATCAAGAATACCTTTTTTTTAGTTTAAGGTTAAAGCTATCCAAAAATAATATTGTTGAGGCTTTATCATACAGGTGTTAAAAAAATTGCTATTATTGTGTCAGAGATAGTCCGTCCCTGGCATACTAAATAAGCCAAATATGATTTAATGGGTTAATTTTAAGAAGACCTATCTAGAAACCATCATATAAAAAAAATATTAAAATACGCCTAGTATTTTGAAAGTTATTTAAACAAAAGCGATTTCCAGGGGCGTCCGTTATGTATCTGTATCTCCGTAGGGGAGGGTCATAGGAAAAAAGTTTATGGGAACTTGTCATAATATTTTGAGGTTTTCTTTTAGATTTCGAGAGATTGCCCATATTCTGGGACACCCTGTATAAACGATACGCACTTACGAGTATTTTAGTTACCAGTAATATATTTGCCTTTTTAATAGTAGAGTACTTTTAATGAAAAAGTACTGCATCGAAGACCTTTATCGCATTGAATCACTGCTTTTTGTTAGATCAGCGAAGTTTGGCAACGTTGGACGTATTTGGTAATCTGATAGGTACCCCCTTAAAGACGACCCCGACGTTAAATTTATCCCCTTTACTTGCATTCCCCGACTTAATGACTTGTAACGTTCGGGGTAGATTCCGCGTTGGTACAAAAGGTGCCGTGAAATGCATTATCTGCATGCTTCCCAACTTGGACAACATTGACGAAATTAGGGAAGGGAAAAATGGGTTAATAATAAAACCAGGCACCCAGTACCTAGTACTCAGGCTTTAAACAAGCCTTCTGAGTTCCTAAAATTTAAAAAGTTACTTTTCTGCACTATTAATGTTTCAATCAATATAACTAATATGTTCAATCCTTGTTGAATAACTCTGTACAACTTTTTGTTTTACATTTTCTGTATAAGAGAAGTTTATATAAAAATATGTGTAATATAAACACTGATTACTCCAAAGCAAATTAAAATTTGTAAAAACAAAAAAAACAAGCATAATTTTCAAGGATAAGAAAGTATTTCGTAATATTTACAATGGGAGTTTCACCTTGTACATACACCTTACGTATAAACAAATGTAGGTTTTCTCATTAATTTAAATTCTAGCAATAAACAAAACGCTCTTTGTTGAACAACGTGGTAGTCAAATTTTTAACATAAACTAGTGCACATAAATTAAGTAAACTGCCAAACGAGGGTTTTTTTTTCTTGGGACAGTCCAGGGGGCTTAAGGTAGCTGTTTTGCTATGGGCATAGTGTGAGAAAATTAAATACAAAAACCATTAAAATTTAAAGTTGATTGACCGTCTCTAACTCGAGATACAATTAATTTAAATTCGGATAATTAACACGGAGAGCACAGGATAGGTTGTGTTTTTGACAAGTTTTTTTAATTAAAAAAAAGTAACCGTCAGAAATTTTCAAAAAACTAACTTTTTACTATTGTTTTTGTTCAAAGTTTAAAATAAAAATCCAAAGTTTTTGACCGTTTTATTGTTGATATATAATAACACAAACGGCCGAGTGATGATCGCGTTGTTAAATTTAGCAATGGACTTAGCAATTGTTAAAAGTTAACAACGGTTTAGAATGTTTAACAAAACGTCATTGTCAGTATTATTCAATGATTTTAGGTAACCGTCAAAATCTGACATTTTGTTAAAAATTCGCGTTGTTAACTTTTAACAATTGCTAAGTCCATTGCTAAATTTAACAACGCGATCATCACTCGGCCGAAAGTTTAACAATTTAAATACCCACGCGACGAGTTAAACAGAAACTCCACAAACGGGCAACGCTGTATACAGGGTGCCACAGCTTCGAGTACATGCATGGGGATCTCGAAAACCGTAAGAGATACGAAGTTGGTTAAATTATGGCAAAGTTGCGCATTTAGGTGCCTAATAACATGCCGAGTAGAAAGTTGTAAAATTCTAGTATTCCGGAGATATCCGAAAAAAACCGAAATTTGCTGATTTCGTTTTAATTTTTTTCTGACGTTATTTAAAGAGATATGAAAACAAAGACACTTTTTATTTTAAAAGTGTCTACAAAACAGCTAAGAGATTTTTTCCGTACGCTTGTTTCGTTAGACCATCATCAGATTTATTTTTTTTAATGTGGCACTCAATTGTTTATTGCATTTTTTTGAAGCAGTTAAAATCCCAATTACAATGATGTATAACACTTAATATTTTTCTGTTAAATAAACATATTTTCCATAAGAGACAATGAGTAAGACAAGGAACGCACATCATTTCTTATAGGGGCGTTCCATATTTGTTAATAAATATTAAGTGTTATACATTTTTGTAATTGGGATAATAAGAGGTTAAAAAAATTAAATAAAAAACCCAGGTCCGTATTTAAAAAAATAAAGTTGATGATGGTCTAACGAAAACGAAACGTCGTACAGGAAATCTCTCAACCCTGTTTTGTAGAGCTTAAAAAGTGGCCATAAAAAAGTGTCTTTTGTTTTTCCATATCTCTTTAAATAACGTCAGAAAAATAAAAAACGAAATCAGCAAATTTGTTTTTTCCGGATATCTCCGGAAGTACTCGAATTTTACAACTTTCTAATGGCATGTTGTTAGGCGCCTAAATGCGCAACTTTGCCATAATTTAACCGACCTCGTATCTCCTACGGTTTCCGAGATCCCCATGCATGCACTCGAATCTATGGCACCCTGTATATTATGTGTATATTATATATATATATATATATATATATATATATATATATATATATATATATATATATATATATATATATATATATATACAGTTGTGGACAAAATAATAGCAGTGCGAGAAAATAAAATATAAATCCTTTATTCATACCGAAACTAAAATATAATACATTGACTTAAAGACATACATAAAGTAAGTTCCCCAAAAAACGCAAAATTAAAAATATATATTTTTTTAAAAAGTGGAAATTTGATGGACAAAAAAAGCAGTGTTTCTATAAATGAATATAAAAATATTCGGAATGCTATAAACTTAATTAATTTTCCTTTTTTAATCTTAACTGCCTTAGTACTTAATGGAAAACCCTTTATTGGAAATTACAGCTTCACACCGACGTGTCATATAATTAATCAAATTCTGACACCTGGTAATAGGAATGTTATTCCAGGAATCTTGAATTACAGACCATAGTTGCTCTTGATTTGTAGGTTTCTCACGTGCTACAGCATCTTTAATATCAATCCATAAATTCTCTATGGGGTTAAGATCCGGGCTTTGTGCAGGCCAGCCTGGGACATTAATTTTCTCATCTTGCATAAATTTTTTGCATAGCCGACTAGTATGTTTTGGGTCATTATCCTGCATAAAAGCCCATTTAAGTGGCATCTCCTCCTCTGCATAAGGCAGCATAATATCTCGTAATATATCTACATAGATACTAGCAGTCATTATGTCTTTTATCCAAAATACGGGTCTTACACCATAATATGAAAAACTTGCCCATACCATAATTTTGGACCCTCCATGCTTTACAGTTTTGACGGTATATTAAGGATGAAATGCAGTACCTAAAGGGCATCTAACGTAAATTCTGCGACCTGTATTGCCAAATAAAACGATTTTGCATTCGTCAGACCATAATATGTTGCGCCATTTAGTCAAATGCCATTTAAGGTGATTTTTCGCAAACTCTAATCGTCTTTTTCGTTGTTTCTTACTTAATAAGGGTACTTTCCTTGGGCTTCTGGCTTTCAGGTTTTGATCTGTTAGTCGTCTTCTTATTGTTCTAGTAGTCACATCCAGTCCTACACTCTGCTTAAGCTGTGTAGATGAAGCAAACGGTTCCATCTTTGCTGTTTGGATTAAAAGCTTATCCTCTTTGCGCTTACGGCTGCGTGTTTCAGGCACTGGCTGCCACTTTAAAGCGTTTGCTACCATCTTAGCTGAGCATCCCATAATATTTTCAATCTGCGAATATGATTTTCCTTCTCTCTGCAATTTTTTATTAACTTGCGTTTTTTAGAAGTACAGTGTTTTTTCCTTCCCATTGTATGGTAATGCAAAACTTTATTTATTACTGTAAATTACAAATAATAATTTAAAAAGATACTGGAAATTATTCTAAATGATCTTTTAAAAGGAAAAATCTTTTGCAAGTGGAACACCTTAACACTGAACAAATACTGCTATTATTTTGACCGACTTTAAGTTGGCATTTTTACAAAAAAGTAAAATATTTTGTTTATCTTTTTTTAGTCTTGTCTTTTTAATAGGGTACTAAGTAAACATGATAAGCAAATAAAGTATACATTTATTTTTAACCAGAAGGGAATTTCTTATCAGTTTCAATAGATTATGTTAATTTTATTTAACCACTGCTATTATTTTGTCCACAACTGTAAATTCGGATAATTAACAGAGAGAGCACAGGATAGGTTGTGTTTTGACAAGTTTTTTTAATTAAAAAAAAGTAACCGTCAGAAATTTTCAAAAAACTAACTTTTTACTATTGTTTTTGTTCAAAGTTTAAAATAAAAATCCAAAGTTTTTGACCGTTTTATTGTTGATATATAATAACACAAACGGCCGAGTGATGATCGCGTTGTTAAATTTAGCAATGGACTTAGCAATTGTTAAAAGTTAACAACGGTTTAGAATGTTTAACAAAACGTCATGGTCAGTGTTATTCAATGATTTTAGTAGGTAACCTGTCAAAATCTGACATTTTGTTAAACATTCGCGTTGTTAACTTTTAACAATTGCTAAGTCCATTGCTAAATTTAACAACGCGATCATCATTCGGCCGAAAGTTTAACAATTTAAATACCCACGCGACGAGTTAAACAGAAACTCCACAACCGGGCAACGCTGTATACAGGGTGCCACAGATTCGAGTGCATGCATGGGGATCTCGGAAACCGTAAGAGATACGAAGTTGGTTAAATTATGGCAACGTTGCGCATTTAGGTGCCTAATAACATGCCGAGTAGAAAGTTGTAAAATTCTTAGTACTTCCGGAGATATCCGGAAAAAAACCGAAATTTGCTGATTTCGTTTTAATTTTTTTTTGACGTTATTTAAAGAGATATGGAAAAACAAAAGACACTTTCTTATGGCCACCTTTTAAGGTCTACAAACAGGTTAAGAGATTTTCGTACGACGTTTCGTTTCGTAGACCATCATCAACTTTATTTTTTTTAATGTGGCACTCAATTGTTTATTGCATTTTTTTGAAGCAGTTAACACTTAATATTTTTCTGTTAAATAAACATATTTTCCATAAGAGACAATGAGTAAGACAAGGAACGCACATCATTTCTTATAGGGGCGTTCCATATTTGTTAATAAATATTAAGTGTTATGCATTTTTGTAATTGGGATAATAAGAGGTTCAAAAAAATTAAATAAAAACCCAGGTCCGTATTTAAAAAATAAAGTTGATGATGGTCTAACGAAAACGAAACGTCGTACAGAAAATCTCTCAACCCTGTTTTGTAGAGCTTAAAAAGTGGCCATAAAAAAGTGTCTTTTGTTTTTCCATATCTCTTTAAATAACGTCAGAAAAAATAAAAACGAAATCAGCAAATTTCGTTTTTTTCCGGATATCTCCGGAAGTACTGGGAATTTTACAACTTTCTAATCGGCATGTTGTTAGGTACCTAAATGCGCAACTTTGCCATAATTTAACTGACCTCGTATCTCTTACGGTTTCCGAGATCCCCATGCATGCACTCGAATCTGTGGCACCCTGTATATTATGTGTATATTATATATATATATATATATATATATATATTATATATATATATATATATATATATATATATATATATATATATATATATATATATATATATATATATATATATATATATATGTATATATATATATATATATATATATATATATATATATATATATATATATATATATATATATACAAAATTTGTCGATATTTTTTAAGGATATCAAAGTTTCAAACTTTGGTAGCAATTATTTCTGAAACGCTTAACAATTGGCATTTTTTGTCTTAATCGCTCATCGGTAGATTCATTTGCTAATTAAAAAAAACCAGTAAAAAATTTAAAAAACGCTTTTTATTTGGTGCCTTAAAGTTCAAAATTATGTTTTCAAACCGGAAATATGCCGATATGTTAATAATTTACGGCGAAGCAAACCATAATGCTAATCTAGCAGCTCAAATTTACCGTAAAAGATTTCACAATGGTATCAAAGACTTTTAGAAACGGAATGTGTACAACCGAGGTAGGCATGTTTAAAGTGAGTGGACTTTTTACGCCCTGTACTGCGACCGCTCGGTCTATTGTGGGTCACACCTTTTTATATTTCTCCCAATAGGATCAGACTTCTAATGAATCCGATACCAGATTGGGAGAGAGTCCTTACATCTCCTCTTACTCGTGTCGCTACCGGACACGAGCACAATGTATTCTGATGTATTCTGGTGTCCCTGTCTCCTGGAGTGTAAGGCTAGATACTCTGAGAGGTCGCCCTGTATCTCAGACGCACCGCTGGGGACACCTGTTTAAGGCACAGGATGTCATTCACTCATCAGCACGGTATGCTAACACCTTGAGTTAAAGCCTTGTGTTCATCTTAGCTTCGGATTCCGTTCCATACGGTGGCAACAAGAGTTGCCGATAACCAGCAACTCTAGCGCATGTTCCAAAAGATCCTACTGGGCCCAACCACAACGACGATTTGTGAACACAGCGGTTGGGGTGCAACCGAGAAATCCTGGGATTTACATAATATGTAACTGTGGAACAAGAGAAAAGAATTTTGGACATTGCGGAAGAAAATCATGCAACTCGTATGAGGTCATTTCGCCGCAAAGTAAACTTACCGCAGTTCACAGCTGTTTCTCTCTTTCATAATTAGAGACTTTCTATTCATCAAGCAAAATAAAAAAGTGCTGTTTTAAAACATAATAATTTGTGTTTTTAAAATGGATATTTAGCTTAATTTTGTGGTAAGTACAATTATTTTTAATTACAAATAAAATGTAAAAATGAAAAAACGTTCGACAGTCGATTCGATGTGATGAAAAGGGCGCGCTTTTGTCAAATTTTTTAAACTAAAAGGCCATATTTCGAAAACTATAAACTTTTGACCCATGTGTTTTGGCTTGTTTTGAGGCCCACTATCGCCCATTAAAATTGTGAGCATCATACTTTGTACTCCCTGTATATATACAGGGTGGTTTCACACAAAAAAATTGTTTTTTTTTCAATTAGATAAAAGACACTTTTTTATTAACCCTACATTCCAATTTCATTTAATTCTTCAGAAAAGCCTTCTTACGAGTGAAGTACCCAAAATTATAATCGCAACTATCTGTAACCTTGTATAAACTTTAAATTATGTTTTGCATTAACTTTTTTGAAGTAGTTTATAATGGGCGTGATGAATACGAATCTATTTTATTTTATAAGGCGATTACAGCGATCCGAAAAGCTTTCACTTTTTTCGCGTAATTGTGAAAATTTCTTTTTTATATTAGTCTTTATTTTTAATTAGCTCTGTAAATTTTAATTCCCGGGTAATTATGTTGTGATTGTTTTGAATTAATTAGCAAGGATGTTGTTTCAGAAGGCGGGTTTATGTTTTACGGTCGTTAGATTGCGTTTGCAATTTCCTTCCTTGTCAGGCAATTAAGAGTTCATTTAATGGGTGTCGGCTTGCAAACGTTCAATGTGAATATATCAAAAAATAAAATAGTTGAAAACTTATAATTTGACGAAAATAATTTACGAATATGTTCTATAGTTTTGTGGCTGATTCATGTTTCGGTTTGTTTTCTTTGGGATACTTGCCTTTCTACTTTTTGGAAAATGAGACCTCTTCGTCCAGGTCCCCGGGGTATAACGAACTGACCCTGTTCAGCCCTATTGATTCCTATGAACTTGCAGATCGCCTGCAACAAAAAATTAAAAAAAAAAACAAAAAAACTCAAAAACCAAAAATTTTAATCTACGTTTCGGTGGAAAGTCGGCCACAGTTGTCTAGATGAAACTAAAACAAAAAATTAAACTAAATTTTAGGAATTTTTGGTCTAAAAATTTAGGAAATTCTAATAGCTTTTATGGCGTTTTGTCATGACAAAACGTCATAAAAGCAATATCCACCCTGTTCACCAGATTTAGCCGCCCCTGACTTCACTAGCTGTTCTTACATCTCAAAAACTCATATAAGGAAAACAATTTACATCGAACATAGAGGTATTGTACAACCCATTATAGCCTAAAAAATAAAGAGTTTTAAAAAGTAACATTCTTTTATATAAAACTGAAAATCTGGTTAAGGCTTCAGTTTGTGTTTTTTGCCTAAGTTGTAGATTAATGTACCCAAAAGACCAAAATTCTACTTTACCTTGGTTCTCATCGCGAAGTGATTTAAGAACGTATAGTCCAGTCAAAAAGTGAGTTTTCTGCAAAAAATAGTTAAAAGAGTACGAAAAATATGAATGATGACTCACTCGACGCGGATTGCTGAGAAATATGTCATGTCGATTTTTTTCGCAAATAAAAATTGCAATTATTATTAACAAAAAACGAAAAAGAAGCCATTTGGTTTTTTGATGATAAATCAAAAACTATACAAAATAGAGGGAATTGCAAAGAAGATCCTTAAAGAGAAGAAAATTTCCGATAAAAAACTCGAAACTCCTGGATCTCTAGCTTTAATATTTATAATTTACATTTGTTGCTGAAAATAGGGCTTTGCGCGCCCGTTTCGGGATGAATATGAAAAATTGTAAAATTTTGTTAACTTAAAAAATTCGTTAAGAGTGCATTTACGCTACACCTTAGGGGACGGGCGAAAAGACGCTGAGACGGTGGGCGGAGACTAACAAACTCCGACTACCACAATTTTCGTATAGTCGCATTAAAAATATTATTTTTTATTTAGGTTTTTCCAAATTCGGTGTATTGATGCGATGTTGTTTCCGATTGCAAGCCTACAGGAGATAACGTTTTTCGGTAACTATTTTTCACTTAAATGACATAAATTATACACCATTTTAAAGGTAAGGAAATAATCTATGCCTCTGCTGTAACGGATTTTTGAAATATGAGTCGAGTTAAGAGAAAATAGTATCTAAACATAACCGATTTTAGGGTGAATTTTACTCAAGGAAATATTAAAAACTAAATCCAAATTTAAAAAACTATCACAGCAGAATCCTAAATTTAAGTGTTGCCTTTCATATAGTTTTTGAAAATTATCGATAACTTATACCGTTTTTGAGAAAAACATTATGCCCCGAAATTGGATCCAATTTTCGCGTCGCGAATGGACTCTTAAAAACAAAATAAACGAATTTTATATAATTTTATGACGTCATCTGATTAAGTACACTCATAGAAAGGACTCCAAGAGGCGAAAAATTTATAGGGTGATAATTTAAACAATTATCCAGCTTTCAGTGAAGACGGAGATACAAAAGAAAAAAGTTAATTAACAATAGGCTAGCTTTTTGAAAAGTGCATTTAAAATTGTTTTCCAATGAAACTTTCTTTCTTTAAGCGTTGAAATGACACAATAATTTTTAAAATTTTAAATCAATATTTAGTGCTTTTCATTTAGATGCTCTCTATAGAGGTTCGAACCCATTCCAAACCAGGCGCGCGAAGCTCAATTTTCAGCAACAAATTAAAATTATAAATAATTAAGCTAGAGATCCGGGAGTTAAGAGTTTTTTATCGGAAATTTTCTTTCCTTTAAGGATCTTTTTTGCAATTCCCGCTATCCTATATAGTTTTTGAGTTGTCATCAAAAAACAAAATGGCCGTTTTTCGATTTTTTGTAAATAACAATTGCAATTTTTATTTGCAGAAAAACATTGACATGACACCTTTCCCAGAATTGCAATCGCGTCGAATGAGCTATAGCTCATATTTTTCGTATCCTTCTAACTATTTTTCGCCGAAAACTCACTTCTTGACTAGACTAGTAGTATTAGTACCTGATAGGATAAACATCTTAGTTTTTTTAGGCTAAAAAACCTCATATGAGAATTGTAAATAAATACTATCAGGACATACAGATTTACAACCGACATATCATATTGTTGATCTGACTTTTTATTATTTGACTAAATTAAAATATATATTGTGACTAAAACGTCGTCGTTTTCTTTGCTAAAATGAACAATTTCTTGTACACACATTTTGTGGTGACTTTTATTGTGCTTCATTATTTTTGTGTCTATATAGTTCAAACCGTGCATGGTTTTATTTTCGTTTTTAAGCAGTGGTTAAGGTAGTGTACCTATATATTTTTTTGGACAATTAGAATATTCCAAAAGAACAAAATAAAAAAATAGCCATTTTTTTTGGTTTTAGAGTGAGAACTTAATATTCCATTTTTAAGAAATTTATACCATGGTTCCTTTTAAAGTTGGAAAGCTGATTTTTCGGAAAATGATTTTATATAATATGTTGTCTAAACAAGCTGAATGCGGACGCCGTCCGAGAAGTAGTTTTTTTAAGACCGCAAATTATAGTTATTTACATAACAAGGAAGGAAAGTGACTATTTTCTCCGCGGAAAATTTGATGCACGACGCGAAGCGGAGGGCATTAAAATCCAAGGGAGGAAATACACTTTACTCTAAAGGAATGTATTTTTTTTTCTACTTTCATACAAATTTTCAAAATCTCGTAAAAGATACGAGAAAGAGTACGACCTTTTTAAAAAATGGATAAAGGAAAATTACATTTAAAAAATCACCGAAGACGCCGTTTCGGTTAAAAATTTATTGGCATGTTCGGCTGGAACAGGGAGGTAAAAATTTTACCTGCCTAAGGGAGGTAAAATGCTGTTTTCTACCCTAAGTCAGGAGTTGAAAACGGTTTTTTCAAGAAGGTTGTAGAAAAAATATTTTACATTGATACTCTCGGTAAATTTACTGTAATTATACCGTCAGCGTATTGGCATTGTCTCCTATGACACGACGCAATCTTAGGAAAATATATGTCGAATTACGGAAGAAACTGTTCCAACTATTTGCCCATAAAAGAGTTGACATTATCTCCTGCGTTAGGAAACCATGTGCTGAATATGGATGCGCCTGGATGCAGTAGCATTTGTATACGCAGACCGTCAAATCTGTAATATTAATCCCCAAATCAACCACTTAATCCTTTCCTTACTGCCAATTTGTGACAGCTCTGTATAAAGATATGTCATCATTGACATCTGTATAATTTTTTTTTGTTTTAGACTGACCATAAATTGCGATAACGCCCAATATGGCTGCACGCGTGTATTAAATTTGGATACAGTGAGTGCTCACCTGGAAGAGTGTGAACATAACCCCAAAAGGCCGGTGCTCTGTGAACAGGTAAATAAATAAAATACAGCCTTGCTAAATTTAAATTTTGTTTTTTTTTCAAATGAAATGTCACTTTTTTAATTGCGTTTTCTGATTATTTTTAACATTCTAAATAACATGAAAATTTTTTGTTCGAGTTGTTATAAACAAAGTATTATTTTTTGTAAAACTTTTATAGCGTGATCTTGTTAAGTATGTATAAGTTCAATTTTTAACGGGAATGAAAACTTTTAAAAATTTTTCATCTTTAATTGTTTATAACTTTTGCAATTTTTTATGTGATAATAAAAGTTTCAGATACATTTGTCTAGACATTATTCCTGATCGAATAAGCTACGACACGTATTTTTAGGAGCTGTTTCTCTATTTTTCACCATTTTCCACTTATTGTTTAGACTATTAATGTGTTTTTATGAACAACCTCCAAAAGTATTGACATTTAAATAATTTATATTCGTAAAAATGTGATAAATAATAGAGTGGTTACATTGTCATCGTTCTAAATCGAGGAATTACGAATTTTTCCATAGAAGCTCTCATCCCTTCCTTTAAGAGTCCATTCGCTCCGCGAAAATTGGATCCAATTTGGGGTTCGGGGCATAATGTTTTTCTCAAAAACGGTATAAGTTATCGACAATTTTCAAAAAATATATGAAAGCCAACACTTAAATCTAGGCTTCTGCTGTAATAGTTTTTTAAATTTGGATTTAGTTTTTAATATTCCCTTGAGTGAAAGTCACCCTAAAATAGGTTATGTTTAGATACTATTTTCTCTTAACTCGACTCATATTTCAAAAATCCGTTACAGCAGAGGCATAGATTATTTCCTTACCTTCAAAATGGTGTATAATTTATGTCATTTAAGTGAAAAATAGTTACCGAAAAACGTTATCTCCTGTAGGCTTGCAATCGGAAACAACATCGCATTGATACACCGAATTTGGACATTTTAATCCTCCAAGGCATGTAGTTCCAAAAATGTTTTTGATCGTAATCAATAGCCTACATACCAATTTTCGTACTTCTAAGTCCAGAAATGACGAAGTTCCATATAAATTTTTAGCCCCTCTCCATTCTACCCTTTAATGCGGGGAGTTTCCTTAACTTATCTTTCTTAAATAACGTCTCCCACTCATAATCTACCTCCGTGCAAAATTTCACCTTCATAGGTCAAGTAGTTTTCAGGATTTCGTTATTAGTCAGTGTATGAATAAATGAATAAATTACCTTTTGATTTTGAATAATGTAGATTTTTGCCATATTTCTTTTTTTTAGGGTTGTGCGTTAGTTATTCCTAAAGATGAACTGAAAGAACACAATTGTATAAAAGAACTGAGAACACTTATACAAAAACAACAGCAAAAAATGAACGAGAATCAACACGAATTGCACGAACTTAGATTTTTTATTCTAGAACAAAGGAGAGAAATGCAGTTATTAAAAGTAAGCAGGGCTGTGCTAAGTAGTCAGAAAATATACTGAAAGTAATAAGTATTAAGTATTTGCTTTTCAAAATCTGCTATATGTACCAGTATATTTTAAACATACTGAAAGTATTAAGTACAGGGTGTCCCATTTTAAGGGTATCTCAAAATAAAAAATTGAAAATTTTTGCTCACTTAAAAGATATGGGGCAAAATCAAAAATTTGTTATTTTCAAAATGGCTCTATATTTTTTTAGTTAAAAGAGATACAGAAAAATATTTTATACAAAAGTTTCTTTATATGGATTGTTGAATAATCCGCCGTTTTCAGAATAAGTATACGTGGTCAGGTAAAAACGTTATCAGACCTCACATCATTTTTTTAATTGGAACACCCTAAGAATGGGATGAAAAGTTTTCAGCCTAAGTAAGAAAAAACAAAATCTGGGTTAAAAACTATTTTTAGTTTTTTAAATAGTCTACATCGGTGCTCAGGAGCTTTTATGCCATCGCTGTAGGCTGGTTTGTCCAGTTTTTCAAAATAGGCGTTTGTTGCAGCAATCACGTCTAAATCCGAGGCAAATTTTTTACCAGCAAAAATTTTTTTCAAACTCGAAAAGAACTGAAAATCCGATGGAGCCAAATCTGGTGAATAAGGTGCATGGAAAACCAGCTCGAAGCCTAACTGACGAATTTTTGCTATGATAGTTAGCGATTTGTGGCAATGTGCATTGTCCTGGTGGAACAGATTTTTTTTTTGCTAAACCGGGACGTTTCTTGTGAATATTTTGGTTCAGCTGGTCAAGTAGGTTCGCGTAATACTCAGAATTTATAGTTTTCAGGATAGTCTATAAAAATTTTGGGATCCCTAAAAATTAATGCCATAACCCTTCCTGCCGATGGAAGTGCCTTTGCTTTCTTCGGAATCGGTTCGCCTCTCGCTGTCCACTGTCTTGATTGTTGTTTTGTCTCCGGCGTATAGTGATGGATCCAAGGTTCATCGACACTAACAAATCGACGAATAAATTAATTAGTTGGGAAACGCTTACACAGTGCTAAACAACACTCTTCTGAAACGGTATTTCTTTTGCAGCTATGGTTATGCCTGTGAGCTCAGTTTGGAGCACGCTTGCCAACTACCCATAACCATTTGGTGTTAAAGTTAGGAGATGAATTCCACATCCCGTACTTTCTTGTGTTTTTGAACCGTCTGTGTAGATGTTGATCACACCTGCCACGTTTGTGCTTGATTCTCCTTTGATGTCAATTTTGTAGGGTTTGTTAAAAAAAAACTTGGCGCAATAGAGTGCACTTTCGCCTGCAGTTATGGAAGCGGAAGCTATCCCTCACTCCACAAACCCACCCATCGAGCAGATACTTTTCTTATCTTTAAAACTTCGGTTAAAATGTGGTTAGATCGCTCTTTTGATATGCCCACAGCCTCAGCTATCTCATCCAACTTCGGCCGGCGTTCATTCAAAACGAGTTTATGAACTTTCTGTACACTTTTTTTAGAAGTTGCTGTTTTTGGCCTGCCGGAACGCTAGGCATCTTCAGTGCTCGTGCGACCACGTTTTAAGTCTACAACCCAAGTTTTAACGGTGGAAAATAAAGACGCTGACTCTCCTAAAGTAGCAACTAACTCTGTTTGAATTTCTGTAGGCAGTAAACCTTTAATACAAGCGGAGGCGGAGCTGTATAATAACAGACAGCCAGGCGTCACTAGGGGCACTAGTAAACCCCAAGGTAACGTCCATGCTGACATGGGAATGCCAAAAAGAACTGGAAGTCCTGGGAGAACGCAACAGGGTAACTCTCTTGTGGGTATCAAGACATTCGGGAATAGAAGGCAACGAAAAAGCGGATGAGCTAGCAAGACAGGGATCATTCACTTTGGACCAAAACCACAGCACAAGGGCAAACCAGGGAATGGATCTGAAACAAACCCAAGGAATACTGGGGGAGCCTCAGTAGAATAAGATGTGAAAAGGCTTCATAAGGGGCCCATCCAAAAGAACGAAGGAATAACTACTCAGACCAAGTAGAAAAAGACTTCACATAACAGTAGGGTTGCTAACAGGGCACGATAACCTAAGAGGACACCTTCACAAGATAGTCTCATACAATGGGGACCCAAGTTGCAGAATGTGCGACGAGGGGGAAGAAACAGCCTACCATATCCTGTGCGAATGTGAAGCGTTGAATCACAAATAACAGACATTATTTGGGCAACCGAAAATGGGTCCACAGGAATATATCAACCAACCAGTCTCGGGGTTATACAGACTCGTAGAAGGAACAAGACTAATGTAAGGATTGGTATAAAAGATAATGGGAGATTAGGCACAAAATGCCCAAGAGGCTGCGCTGCCTTCGGTAGTAAATCTAGACGGCTCCCAGGGAAGAAGAAACCTTTAGTATGAAAATATTTTATAATTGCACATATCTCAATTTTTTCCATGCTTGACAAAATGTAAAACTTTATAACTTTAAACAACTATAAAATATAAACCACCTGACGCGCTCTCTCCAAACTTTGAAGACAAAATAGCAAAGCACAAATCTATTTAAATATGCGGTCATATGGCGTAACTCGCGTCCTCTAGGGGTTAGGCCGGAAACTTTTCATCTCATCCTCGTACAAGTACACTACTGAGTATTTTACTCAAAGTAATGACCATTTATAAATTCTAAAGTACAATTCCTCAATTACCAAAAGTACAGAAATCAGTACAAAAATCTACTTTAAGTAGTTTTTGTACTGATGGCGTGTAATTTTTCTCAGTTGTGGTAGAACCGTTAATGATTTATTCAAAAATTCCAAGTGTACAAATGGGGTACTCTATTTAAAAATCGTTTTATCAACCTCCAGCAGCATAGTGTCGTTTTTGCGATTTAAAAGCAAAAGAGAGATAAGGAAGTGGGGTTAATCACAGGGTATATTTATTTTTCCTAGGATTTTATGCGAGCTCTTAAAACGTCAAATCCGTCGATGCGAGCCATAGCAGATGCGATGGACAGAGATGCACAAGACCGAGAAGTGGTACGATGGAGCAATTCGCTGCAACGTGCGCGAGTTACTAGATGGGGAGGGATGATATCAACTCCCGATGATGCTTTGCAGGCAAGTACAAAGCGTGTATTTTCACTAATTTCTCCAGATATGTTAACACTATGGTTGTTTTATTGCTATATAGCCCAGTCCGTAGGTAATTTTCATGACTTTAATTTGTAACTGGTTGAAAGGTGTTAGAAGTTGTAGAGGGTGGTGCCTGAATATAACTATATAGTTTTAGGCTCGAAAAAAGTGTGCAGGGATTGGGGGTGGAGGGTTAAAAAATAGTAAAAACGTGTTTTTCGCTTCTGCAAGCGCCATTGTTAATTTTAGTGCAGTATGTTCAAACTGTTTTTCTTAGGTACTAAAAAAACTTATAATTGGAGCCCGGCTAAAATTGATTTGGTCAATTTGTTAATGAAAAAATTAAAAAAAAAACCTTTAAAATTAGCCATTTTTTTGAAATGTTGATAATTATTAAATACGTATTTTTTATCCATTTCTATTATTGCAAAAAATCGTTTTTTTTTTAATTTTTAATTAAATAAGAACTTCTAAAGCGAGATCGGATGGTTTGCTAAGATAATTGAGTTTTACTGATTTTGGTGTCCTAATCTATTGGGCTATATCGTTTTTGTTTATAAATATTTTAGGTCTTACAAACGGTCTTTTGCTTTTGCTAGACTTATATTTTACTAATTTGGATCAACGTATTAAAAAAATTAATATGCATTTCCTTGTTTTGAGCCTTAAAAAAAGGTACTTTTTTGTTAATAAACAATTGGAGCCGGACCGCCCCCCGCATGTATGAAGAATTTTTATCTTAGAAATATAAAAAGCTGACTTCAAAACAAATATTTTGAAAAAGAAAAGAAGTCTCTAAGACCAGTTAGTATTTTTTTAAGTAAATTCTTAATTGTTTATAATAATTAAGAATTAATTTGGACGGCATTTAAAAGCATATTACTTGAACTTGATATAACGCATAATAAAGTTGTAATATTTGTTTTTTATTGCTAAAAGATTTGTTTAAAGCGACTGATACTTTAGGGCAACGTGAGGGAGGTAGTGGTGGGGATAGAAGCTCTCGGACTGACATACCGAGTCAAAAACTGAAATCGAGAGTTTAAATCAGCGGAGCGCAAAAGAAAAACAGCCATATCTCTGCGAATTTATATCGGATCAAGCTTTTTTTTTGTAATCTGGTGTAGCGCAAAACGTTATGATAGCCCAGTGGATGGGGAGAAAAAAGATGTTTGACCTCTGGATTTTTTTGTACAGTTTCAATTTTTATGAAAATTTGGAATTAAGTTGTTTTTATCCTCTAGATCAAAGTTTATATATGCTTAGGATGTGCTTTTTATTTTTAGGGGTAAAAACCACCCCTTATGCTGAAAAATTAAAAAACCATAGAAATAGACCTTATGTAAATTAAAACCATAGCTAAATATGTAGAATGAATATATTTTAATGTTGTAAGTTATATCTAACATTATATTTTAACGTTTCAACCCTTAAAATTCACCCTTAATAAAGAAATTCCAAAAAAAAAATGTTTTTTCATTTTAAAATTATTTAATAACGCTTTTATTATAGAAAAAAATATATTTTAACAGTTTACGGTATAATAAATATTTAACTACCATAACTTAACCTTTAAATAACCACCCCTTATAAGATTTATAATTATAGATAAATAATTATAGTCCCGGAAATGAAGCTAAAAAATTGCAAATCTCGCAATTTTTGTGTCCTGCATCGATTTGGATAAAAATTTGGAATTAGGCGCTTCTAACCCTCTACTTTAAATTCTATTTCATGGTAATGTGCGCTGTTTGTTTTTTAAGGGTGAAAACTACCCCTAATTGTCAAAATTTATGGAATAACATTTTAAACCTTAAGATGGGTAAAATTTGGTTTGGATTGGTTGATTAATGATTGTTTTATGCTGTAGAATACAGTTTTAAAATATTTCAACCCTTAAAAATCAACTCTTGTTAGAGCTTAAATTTTAAAAAATATTTACCCTAAGAAAATTTAGAATTTACCATGGTGATTTAATTTTAGAATGCTGTTGCTTAAAATATGTACTAATTTAATTTCGCAACTTATCGACCCTTATAAATCAACCCTTATTATAGCTTAATAAAAAAAAAGATTTATCCCCAAAAAATTAATAGCTTGACATATTTATTAATTAAAAATATTACTGCCTGAAATATTACCAATTTCATTCTTTTGCAAATTTTCAATCCAATTCCAAAACCACCCCTTACAACATTGAAATTCTTATAAACCAATATAATAGATATAAATAGGAAAAGAAAGTAGAATTTCATAAAAAAAATTATACCGGTAAAAGTATAAAGTATAAACCTGTTTTATAGAATATTATGCTTCGAAGTGGGCTATCCGACTTTTTCGAAAAAAAAGTTGATTGGTTTTTTAAACATAGCTCCTTTAGTTCCTTACTTAATAAGTATTACATTGAAAGTGTAGCCGATATTGTTGATAATATAGATAAAAGGACACTGATTCCAAACTCTGTCAATCTACCTAATAATAAAACTAATTTTAACAATTTCAACTTCTTAGCAGGGAAACTCTTAAAAAAATTATCTTTTCTCTTCCAAACAGAAGTAGTCCTGATGAAATCCATGTTGAATTTTTAAAGAATGTTATGATAGTATTGAGGACCCTTTGCTAAACTTAATAAACTCTTCTTTAGAGCAGGGCGAGGTACCCTCGGCGCTTAAGGTAGCTTGTGTTGTCCTGTTAAAAAAAAATAATGCAATTTTGGCCGCAGACCTCCGTCCTGTAAACATGTTTACCAGCTAAGAGAAAGCTCTAGAGAAATATGAACAACTTTTAGAGCATGTGGAAACAAACAGCAATAAATGATTTTCAATCGGGGTTTAGAAGAAAACATTACTGTGAAACTGTGATTCAAAGGTGCTTGATGAGTGGAATGTTGTTTGGATGAGGGTGTAGGAACGTTGGCGGTTTTTCTAGATTTAAAAAAGAGCTTTTGAAACCATAGACCGAGAAATTTTAATTTCAAAATTACAAAAAATGGGATTAGGGGGCACTGTATTAAAATGGTTTATAAGTTATTTGGATAACCGAAAACAAAGAGTAAGGTTGAATGGTGAGTTATCAAATGAAATTAAAAATAGTCAGGAGTACCTCAGGGAAGTATATTAGGACCATTACTTTTTGTTTTATATATAAATGAATTGTTATGTAGGGATGATGTTAGCATTCCCGGATAACACTAATTTATGTACCAATTAAAAATCTGGAGAGCAGTGTTATTAAAATAAACAATGTTCTTCAAAAAATATATAAATATACTTGTGAAAATTCATTGAAGGTGAATGCCGACAAGAGTAAATTTGATATTAAGACTGAAAGGATGAGGAATTTGTAAATGTAATTATAATGTGCATATAAATGGTTCAGTATTGAATGTTAAAAAAAATAAGTATTTTGGGTGATAATGGTAAAGATTTAAATTTAAAAAAAAACATGCTAATTATATAATATCTAAATTAAGTTATAGTTTTAAATTATTCTTTCTAGGTGTTCCATATTTATCCATGTGGACAAAAATAACTATTTATCATACGTTGGTTCCCTCTTTAATTCTTTCACCATCTTGTATCTGTAAAAAAATAATTATCTAGAATTCAAAATTGACAAAAATCAGCCATGAGATTGATTTTATCATGTCCAAAAAAGCACTCAATCAATTCATGCTAGACTGTTTAAAATGGTTACCTGTTAGGCTGTATTTGTACCTCACACTAGTGTTTTTTTTAAAATTAACATTGGTCGGCTCCCACATATTTGGTCAATAAGCTGGTTCGAAAGGAAGTACATCGTTATAACACAAGAAGGCAAAATGATTTCTTTTTCTTAAAAAATAAAAAAATGGGAGAAAATTCAGTTTTCCACAGGGGTCTGATAAGATTTAATGATTTACCGTGAAATCAAATCTTCGAAGTCTGTTGATGTTTTTAAAAAAAATTAAAATTGTATTTCTTGGAGGGTTAAAATTATGATCCGTATAATTTTTTTATTATTTTGGTGACTTTATTTTTTTTTTTTTTTTTTCCCCTATAAGTTGATGTTTGTTTTAAAATTTGTTTTTTTTATTGTATATTTTTTTTTTTGTTTTTGTGACTATATTTTTTAATTTTACGTGTTTTGGACAAGGTTTTTACAGTTTTAAATTTTTTATAATTTTAAGGACTGTACCTATGGTAAATTTTGTAATTAGTACTTTGTGCTAAATAAAGAATTTAATAATAATAATAATAATAGAAAGTTTGTTCAAAAATAACTTTATAGGGTTTTTAAGAGCAAAAACATTTAAATTTTTTTTTAACCCCTTAAAATTTTAAAAAAGGGGATGATTTAAAAAAGGGCTAGAATAAGGAGGTGCTCGCTCGAAAAAAAGCTATAATTTGATACCCTATCTTTTTTTTCGTATCTCCGGTATTGTTGGAGTTTTTTTGAAGAAAATGATTTTTTTACGAAATTGCGAAAAATCGTTTTTCACTTTAAGCCCAATTTTTTCAAAATTAAGCATTTTAATTTGGTTAAACTTTAGTTTATTTTAATACATTTTAAAAAGAATCGTAGATGGGTACAGATCTATTTTAAGCAAGAGGGAAAATTAGGAGGTTGTTTTTAATGATCATTTCGTAGAAAAAAGTAGGGACCGACCTTATTTTGATTATAACCCGCTCAATTTTCTGCTAAAAACTCTTTTTTTGTTTAAAAAAGGTCTTATTATATACTTTAAAAAGACCTTATTTTTTCCTTGAAAAATGCAAATTTTTTTCCGCTATTTGACTTTGAATCTTTCAAATTTAACATTTGACGAAAAAAAAGAAAACCTTTTAACAAGACATAGCTCGGTTGTATTTTTTGCAGAGAAATTATATAATAACATTTTTTTCTAATTTTTTTATAAGCTACAATTTTGCTCTCTACAGTTTTTTTGATAAAATGCATGCCGCCAGTTATTCGTGAAAACCCAATTAAAAACGTCGATTTTTTTCGTCGAATAACTTTTACTTTTAATCGCGAATAACTGTTATTTTTTGAAAAAATGTATGGAACATTTTTTACTTAAAATTACTTTCTTTATCGATTTCTTAGAAAAATGTAAAAAAAATTTCCACCCCCAAGATGGGGTGGAACCATCCCAGTATAAAATCACACCTCGGCATGATGTAAACTTTGATCCTTGGACTATTTCCTACCTTCTGTGAAAATTTCAGGTAAATCCATGCAGGACAAAAAAATTCCTAGCCAAAATGACTCATCTCCTGTGCTATGAATAATGGTGCAGAGAGATCGATGGGTAAATTTAAGAAGAGCATTTAAAAAAAATAAGCTTTGTAGTGTAACTTGGGTGGCACAGTGATGCTTCATCCCACTGTGCGACGGCTGACCGACTGTACTGTCTCTAGCGTAAACTTTTTAATACGACTATCGCGATACAACTACCTTAAATTGTAATATTAGTAAATTAGTTATGGATTCATTTAAGTTTTGTTTTTTCAGAAGAAAAAAGGACATTAACGGAAATGGGTTGTCCATACATATCTTGATGACGGAAACTGCCAATGAGGGGCCTCCTCATTTGTTAGAGACACGACAAAATAATAGGCGACTATATGAAAATTATGTTTGTAAGAGGGTGCCAGGTCAGTAACTTTTGGCTTTGCTTGCAGAGGACATCTTAATAGTTTTTTTTTATTATTATAGGTAAACAGGCTGTGCTGGTACTACACTGCGACAATCAGCATATGGGCGACGACATGATGGTAGAGCCGGGTTTGGTGATGATTTTTGCACACGGAGTAGAATAAAGTAATTTCTTGGCCTTCCTTCTCAACCTTGAAACTCTACGATGTATACTTATCTCCAACATTCCTATCTTAGTACTTGAAATATAGATTGCAAACAAGTCAAAGTTTTTTTAAAAATGGCTTTTTACCTCTCGTGGCAAATTTGTAGTTTCTAGAATAATTATTCTCAAAACAGTTTTTTAAAGGACCTTTTTGCGACCACAAATTCTTGAATAGAGAGTAAGAAAAAATTGTTATTTCAAAAAATTCTCGAATAGTATAGTTAAAGGTACTGGGGATGGAGTTAAAATACTTAATTAAAATTTGTAATAAATGTTTACATTTTTGATGAATATGTTCTATAGTTTTGTGGCGTAAAACATAAATTACTATGTCTTTATTGAGATACCTCGCCTTGAAATTTCCTAGAAAATGAGACTGTTTCGGTCCTGGTCCCGAAGTATAGCGAACTGAGCCTGCTCCTGCCCTATTGACCCCTATGAACGGGCAGATCGCCTGAAACAGAGAAAAGTAAAATCCCAAAAGAAAAACAAAAAACCCAAAAGGAACCACCCAAAAAATTCAAAAAAAAAAAAAGAAAATTCAAAAAAAAAAAGAATTTTTAATTTAAGGACAAAGGCCAAGAATTTTATAAAAAGGCCAAAAAAAAAAAGGGTCTTTTTTCCGAGTGGTGAGTTATGACTGAAAAACTAGGAATTTCCGATAAAATTTGACTTTAGTTTCGTGATGAGCCCCCAAAAAAAACCCGTGTATACAAAATTTTAGTAAAATCGTCCGTGGGCCCGATAAGTAAAAAATGGCCAAAAAAATATTTCCCAACCTAAAAAAAAACATTATTTGTATTTTAAAGTTGGTATATTTAGATTTTTTTTTATGATAAGTATTGCAATCTATATTACAAGTATCACATACCTTTATTTATGTCGAAAGTAATTTTAGGTTTGATGCTATGCACTTTTCATATTGGTGAACATCCCTAGAAACAGAACCAGCAAACTAATTTTTTAAAGTCGGTTTACGAAATAAATCATGTAAAATAAATTTTCTCATTTATAGTCATTTTCATGTCATTAGTGTCATCGGTGAAATAAAACTCTTTGGATGACGCGGGCGTGTCATAAAATTACTATTGTCTCTGACACATTGCAAGTCTATAATAGTAACTAAAAACGGAACAAAGCTCGAGTGGCTTTGGATCGCCATATTACAATTAACTTTTTTATGATATTTAATATTGGCAGGTGCTCGACGAAAACGACATCTGACGGCTGCATAAAATCATGCATTATGAAATTTATTTATTTTTCGTTCATAGACACTCCGTGGTTACTTAGTTCTTTAAAAAGAACCCTTTTCTTTTTAAAACTTGCAAATCATTAAAAAACTTCAGGAAAATACAGGAACAAACGGTACACGGCAAGAAACGAGTAAGTTTTTCTTCTTGTTACGTAAAATTCGAATGTTGTTCGGCTTAGTCCGAAACCCGAAAGTCGTTCGGCTAAGCGGGAAATTTAAATTCAACACCTTTTGTCTGCGTGGATTTATCCATTTTTTCCTTTTTTCTAATTTCCAACTAGCAGTTGGAAATGTATAAAATTTGCAGTTACTATTGTTGCCAGTATTCTTACATTCAACTACACAACAACTATTATGCACCAGTTATAATATGCATGATTTAACGAAAATTTTACCTAAGCGAGCGCTGTAATCCATTCAGCTGTCCCCAGTATATACTCCGCTCCCTGCCAATAGTGATCACAAGAGCACAAGTACAAGAAAATATTAATAATCTTTGACTAAAAATATACACAAGTTTCTAAAGCAATAAAACAATTTGAATTATTAAATAAAATAACAAATTCTCGAGCTCTCTTTGAGTCCTGTAAACGTTTAAGGAGGTTTATTTTCCAAAATTTCCTTTTTAACATGCCTCCACAAAAAGAAATCTGAAATATTGGCCTACTAAAATAAAATCAACTTTTGAAATTTAATAGTTTTTCTTTAAGAAGTATAAACTTGTTATAACATCAATGAAAGAAGGTTTTTATCTTTAGTTTAAAAGAGCAAAAATCCAATATGGCGTTCATAAAAAATAATGACGTTGATCATCTAGTTTCTGATATCCCAATACATGCATCAAGCAACACCAAAATAGCCCAGACTGTATGAACGCTGTTAAGAATACTGATGAGAAGAATTAAGTATTTTACTTTTTTTCTCAGAATTTTTTGACAGTAATCATTGAGTTTTATTTTACCTATGACACATAGCTTTTATTTAAATCATGTAATGATACTATTAAACAAAGTACATAAATTACTGAATAATTTTTTTAAAAAGGTTTACATATTTTTCTAGATTATGTCGGATATAGCTAAAATGACTGATGCTTTTACTAGATAATGAATTTTGCCTCGTCGATCTGTTAAGGGCGAGCTTTTTTAACTAAATTTTATAAATGTTGCTAACGTCAATGATCGCCCTTTTGAGTGAGATGCGATTAGCCGTTTAATTTCACATATTTAGAGTTGAAAGGGCAGGACTAATCTAATCGGTTAGAACAGTTTATTTGGGTAAATTATGAAATTTGTGAAAAGGTTTTGGCAAGGGTTCGCGTGATTTCTGCTTTACAAATAAAATAAATAAGGGTCTTTCCTACTAAACCAGGTCATACAATATTGGCCCAAGCCTATTTTTTTTTTTTTTTTTAATTTGTGAATTGTGAACGATTTTGTAAAAATTTACGACAGGGGACTGTTATATCATTCACACGATTATAAGAAAGAAAAAAACATATTTTTATGAAGTGTAACCAAATAAAGCTTTTTCTACTACCTTCTTAGAAAATACTGTTTTCAACCCCTGAATAAGGGTAGAAAATAGCACTTTACAATATTGGCAATTTTTGCCTCCCGGTTCCAGCCGAGCATGCCAATTAATTTATGTCTTTTCAATGTCAATTTATTAAGTGATTTCAAATCTTACGTTATAGTCCGGGGCATTTGGATCAAAATCCACCGAAATAAAGAAATTTTAAAGGCAGCAGATATCGATATGCGGTTTTCTGCATTCTGTTCAGAAAGCTTCTAAGAAAAAAATCTATATTGTGTGGTTATGCCAATGCCAAATGCATTCTGGTGCAATAAATGCATTTTGCAATTGCATAATTACTTGCAATATTATAAAAACAACTAAAAACTCGAAAAAAACGCTCGAAAATTGTTGCTTGGGGAGTTTTCAGGGATTCAATTTTTGCATTAGAATTACCCGGGGTGGCTCTGCGGGGTGATTGGGGGGAAATTGCAGCGTCCATGAAAATAAACCGAAAATCGTTACTCGGGGGTTTTCGGGGATGCCGAATCCAATTCTGGCATAACAGTTACCCGGGGGTCGCTCTGCAGGGGTGCCCGGAGGGTAATGGAGGGGGGGGATTGGGGCGTCCATGAAAACCAGCCGAAAATCGTTACTCGGAAGTTTTCGGGGATGCCGAATTCAATTATGGCATTAGAATTATCCGGGGGCGCTCGGGGGTGACTTTGCGGGGAAAGGTAATGAAGAAAGTGAAAAATCACAAATTATGAAAACAAGACTTTACTTAAATAATAAATTGTACTTTTTATTAATATTGAATTATCCATCATAAAGTTCAATTTTTAACTTAAATACTAAACATCTTCTTCTTTCCCTTTTTCATCTTCTTGCTCGTCACTATCCTCGGCCTGGATGAAAGTGTCTTTTTTGTTTGAGCAATTGCCATCGCAATGCTTGTATGCAAGTGAGCACTCCAACCCATTTCGTCGGCACCCAACCCACTTGTGCCACAGTCGGTTTTACAGGAACAAGAGATACTGCTTAAAATACCCCCCTTAAATTTGGTTTTTCTTTTAAGGCCATACAATACGCCCTGAACATATATATTTTATATATATTATAATATTTATATTTATATATATATATATATATATATATATATATATATATATATATATATATATATATATATATATATATATATATATATATATATATATAATATCTACTAAAAAAAATACCCTTCATCTAACTCTGTGAAATAAAACGGCGCATTCATGCAATGATCAAGGCTTTGGTTAATTGGCAACATTGTCACCCCATAAAAAACTTAATAAAAACAAATTACTGGATCGTTTTCAAAACCTAGTGGCGGTTAATGAATGTGGCCAACTTAAGTTCGGCGCAGTTGACCAGTGTTGCCAACATAAATTCGTTAATGGAAACCACAAAATAAATTCTCCAAAGCCTAGGTTATGCATGCATTGTAATTTTCAAGATGTGATAGATATTCCACGTCTTTTCAGCGTGTAACGTAAACAGATCTGTGCGATAATTATTCTTACGTAACTTTTAATTTTCTAATTTTCTCTAATTATACATCTTGGTGCAAGTTTTTTTTTTGGATCTCGAACGATGCCTGGGTCACGAAAATCCCTTGATTAAGTTACACTAGTCAGGTAACCGTTTAAAAATGTGATTTTTCAATGATATAGAAAAAAAAAATGAGTAATGTTAATTTGAAAACAACTTCCCCAGTACGAACTTTGTTCAAGGCTTACGGCAAACCTCGACTTTGTAGGCCTTTAAGTAAATTGAAATCAGGCAGTCCGGTTTTCTTTAATTGAAAATGTTTTTGAAACATAGCAATATTTTTTGTGGGGCTATATAAAAGCAAGGCTTATGAAAACTTATCTATCACCAACATCTGGAAACTCTTCTTGGACACCCTTGTTTAATGGCATTTATTTTTTAGTCCTTTTGTGTCTATTTTAAAGAAGTATATAGAAATATTCTGATGAAGTTGTTTTCAAAGTTACAGTATATATGAAAAATAAATTGTGATGTTGATTATTAATCATTTCGATTTGATTTAATTTAAGATAGTATGTTTAAGTTTTTTTTGGTGGGGACACTTAGTAACAAAAAACCTGGGCATTATATTTTGTTGTTAGGTTTGTCTGGCTGCCAATGATTTTATTATGTATTTCTAAGAAAAATAAAGTAATTTTTAAGTAATTGGTATTTTTATTTGAGTTACTATTAGTTACCAACTCCGATCCGACTCCAGCAAAAGGACTACACAAAAAAAAAATGTTTTACTTTTGGTCACACCAAGAGAGTCTTGTAATGGTTCCTGCGCTTAATATGCATGTTTCGGCCCTTCTTATAGATTTTTTTATATTGGGACAGTCCACGAAATCTGATGCCTAAGTACTAACGTACCGTGGGTGTCTTAAGTGTGGTAAGAGGGAGTTTGTTCACACGGACTTAAATATTTGGAGATTGGGAGGAGAAGGAAAAACTTGTCTGTCAGAGTCTTGACACTCTAGGGATGAAGGAACGAAGAAAGCGAAAAGTTCAGGGCCTTTCTAACTAAACTCTAAAAGGAAGCATAAAAGTTGCACTGCGTGTTGCTCTATTGGGAGCTGCCAGAGAAGGAATTATACTAGCCAATTCCTCTGAGCAGAAGCCGTGAAAATACCTATAGAAGAGCGACAGATCCCCTACAGCTCGACGGTGGGCAAGAAGTGTGTGAGCGTGGGATCATTAATAAGACGAACGGCTCTTCTTTGAATGGAGTCCAGAATGCTAAGTGTTGTAGGGGACGCCATTCCCCAGACATAAGAACAATATTCTAAAGAGGGTCTGATTTGGGATACATTCAGAGTATACAGATTGGAAGAAGAGAAATACTTTCTGGCTCGAAAGAGGAGTCCAAGCTTTTTTGAAGCTGCCAGTTGAGATTATTCTCAAAAGTAACGCCGACAAGATTAAACGACTCTTTGGTCTGCAGAACTTGGCCGCTCATATGTAACGGATGAGAATTGGCTTTTTTTCGCAACAGTGAACATGACTGTGTTTTCGAGGCATTAAACTGAACAATATTTTTGGCCCCCAATCCAAGGTAAGTTTGAGGTCTTGTGAAAGAGATATCTGCATTGACCTGCGCTTGTTTTCCAAATCAGAATTACACGATGGCTTAAGAAATTGAATACTAGAGTGGAGGAGAGTCAACAAAACTATGAATGGGATTGATTGTGGAAGAGAGAAGATCGGTAATGTGTAGAAGAAACAGCGTGAATGCCAACACTGAGCCCTGGGGTACCCCAGCATCAAATTGGTAGAAGCTGGAAGAATGACCATCTACAGTAACTGATATACGTCGATTAGAAAGGAAACTGGAGAGCCAAGAGCAAAGCTTAGGTGGAAGACCGTAAGAAGGAAGTTTATTAAGAAGCACATCAAGCCAGACCTGATCGAAAGCTTTGGAAATGTCAAGAGCAACGACCTGGGATTCACCAAGAAACTCAAGGGACTTGTTCCAGTTGTGTGAGAAAAAGGAAAGAAGGTCAGCTGTCGATTGTGCACTCGTTCAAATATTCAGGAAATGTTTTGATTCTAGGTGCATGGTTGTGCTACCTGACACATGAAGTGTGTATATTACACGATAGGTTTCAGGGTATTTTCCCCAAATTATACCTTCGTTATCGATCCACATAAAGATAAAAGATTTGATGTGTAAATTCACATAAGTATTCTAATTACCTTAGAAAAAATCAATAAAGTTACCTCAAGTCGTTTCTGAGATATTCGATTTTAAAAATCGCCCATTTTTACTACCGACTGGCTCATTCATTCAGTGGCTCGTCAAAATTATGGGGTACTTCGCAAGAGGGTAGAAACTGCAAATTTGGTATCTAATTGTAAGTAGGTTTTACGATTTAAGTAAAGAAGTAATCCTAAAAACCGCACATTTTTACTTGGAACGCCCTGAAAGAGGGGCGGTAACATCGTCTTTTTGGGGGGTATTTTAGAAGATTGCAATCTGTATAAACCTGAGTTTCTGAGATTATAATTGTATATTTTACATAAGTGTTTTTGATGTCATTAAATCTCTCCCTTGGTCTTTCAAATAATCATCTATCAAAAAAACGTATTTTTTAATTTCAGAATTAACCGTATTTGACTGAAGTATTCCATACTTTTTTAAATTCACAGGGAAACACATTTGACTGCGTATGCCGGAGGGGTACCGTACTTTAAGGTGGCGCCCCCTATGAAAGAGTAGTAAAAGTTTTTTTAAACAGTTCACCATGTGCCATCTAACAACGCGTGAGCGAACTATAAGTAAAATTACAATTTTATTAGGTTTCTTTGTGTTAGCCCGAGACAAATTCAAAATGTTGTTAGAAGATGGCACTACCTACTAATAATCTTGCGCATCCGTCATATCGTTCAATATTGCCATTGCTTTAATTTAAAATTATTATAATATCAATTTAATTAAAAGAAAAATATAAAATTATGGTTCTGTCTTTAGTCTTTCTTTTATTGATAGGCTATTTTATTTATCTATTGTCACGGTCTTACTGACTGTGGCAGTAAGGTAGTTCAATTGCCTTGCATCTAAGGAAAAGAAAAGTAAATTAAATAGATACTTTACTTTGGTTTATTTTACTTTATATTAAAGGTTTAAAGCAGCCGTAGTTATCATTATAAATTTTTTCTTTTTTTTAAACGTCCATGGTCACTTAGATGTGACAAGAGGGACAGGATGGTCTAAGAAAAGGTGACGTTTGCAGTTCATAAAACAATTATTCTTTCTTATTTTTTTTATTGATTTTTTAAATTAATTTTTCTGTCACGATAGAAGGTCATTTGTATTAAGTGTGTACATATATAGGTATTTTAATGTATACGTTTTCGTTACAATACCTATAAGTAAAGAGGTAATCCTAAAAACCGAAAACATAAGTAAATCATATTTACTTATGTTTGTTTCGGCACCGGCACTAGTAGTGCGGTTGAACGCAACTGATGCCTCTGGAGAACCAAGTATTAATAAAACTGGGTCCAGCTTTGTGACGTAATATTTATGGGAGGGTGGCAAAGAGTGTGACGTGGTGTGACGAAGTAGGGGGACAGGGTTAAAAATGGTGAAATTTAGCGTGACGTAGTTTTTGATGTCCCTTGGGTTTTATGCATAATATTATGTTAATGTTGTATGCATGTTGTAAATTGTTTTTCATTACATGCAAATGTCGTAAAACTCAAGAAAACACTTAATCTTTTAAACTGATCGAAAAATTGAAAAACAGTTTTCATTAAAGAAACGTATTATTTTTGTTATTAAAAATATAAAAGGTAATGCTCGTACGCACGCCGCTATTTAAGCAAAAATTTATAATTATTTTGAATAATATACATCTTCATTAAATGGTAAATTAAGAGGTAAATATTTATTTTTGCTCCTGATATCCTGAATTGACATATAGTTATTTTTCCTAATTATTGGAACAGTTTAATTTTAAAACTAATTATCTAGAACGACCAAGATCTCTTAAAATTTCTAGATTTCTGATATTCATGACAAAATGGTGAATGAAAAAGAAATATACATGAAAGATGCACCTTAGTTATATTTTTGTTTTTTATTAAGTAAATGTAGGAGCAGAAGCAGTAATCAGAAATCAGATTTATTAAATTTTTCCCTTACTACCAACTCTACCAAGCATCAGTAAGTACTTCCTTTGGTCGCTTAGATTATCATCTATCAAATGAACATACTGTTTAAATCTCACACATAACCATGTTTGACTGACTTAATTAAGGGACTACCGTACTTTTTAAAATTCACAGAGAAACACACTTGACTGCATGTACCAGTAGAGCTACCGTACTTTAAGTTGGCGCCACCTATGAGAGAGTAGTAAAAGTATTTATCATTAGTAAGCATTGCCATCTAACTACGAATAAACAAACTATTGGTAATATTGTAGCTTTCTATATATTTGCTCAGATAAATTAAAAATACTATTAAGAGAGGGCACTACCTACTATTAATCTTGCGCATTCGTCATATCTTTGACCCTTGTTATTTTGACATTTTATAACCACGATTTGCTGGAGCGCGTTCTCGACCGATTCCCCGGAGGTAAAGGTTGAGAAAAATAGGGCGTGTAATTCTCTTTTGTCTCAATTTAACAGATTATATTTGCCTTTTAGATAAAAACGGAAATCTATTCGTGGATGGAACACAAAAGGGCGTGATTAATTCACCTTGATTACGTCTTTTCTTTTCCCTTGGATGCCTTTCCTTTTCCTTTACCGTCAGTTTCTGAACGCACCCCTGTTGGTGTACGGGGTTTGTTTTGTTGACGTGTCCTTTTGAATAACTTACGTTTACCGTTTTGTGGTTTGATTTGAAATAATCAATTTGAAAAGATACCAGAATGGTGCAAAAAGGAAAAATAAATGTAAAAGAAAGGTTTTCCGATGGAGAGGTGGACTTGAGTATGTCAGATTTAGACGAAGTTCCGGTCAAAGAAATAGTATGTTAATAAATAAACACAATTATTATTGTTTTATAAATAAATGGTTCTGTTTTTTAGGCGGCTTTAAAAAAGACCACAAGTTTAGATCTATCTAACAATAGACTCACCTTCCTACCTGTAAGTTAATGTTAAAAAACAACTTAAACACCAGAACTAACCAAAAATATATATTTCAGACTAATTTTGCGATCCTAACAAACCTTACAAAGCTAGATTTAAGTAAAAACGAGCTTACGGAACTGCCAGAAGACTTTGGAAATCTCTTTAAATTAAAATATTTGGATTTATATAAAAATAACCTCGAAAGACTCCCGCTAAGCTTTGGGCAATTGGGTGGTTTAAAATTTTTGGATTTAAAGGACAACCCCCTTATTCCTGCTATAGCAAAGGTTGCAGGACCTTGTGTGGACACCAAAGGGTATGTAAATAAAGGTAATTTATAGTATAATACATCCCTAATTTTTTTACTAGAACATTTCTAAGTGCCTGAGAAAAATCATTAATACTATTATTCTACAATCTTCTTTTTTATTTTTTAAGGTGCCAACAATGTGCTAGAGACATTGTACTTTTCTATAGAAAACTTCAGGAGGAAGTAGATAATGAGGTTGAGATGCGTAAAAAGGCAAGACAAAAACAGTTGGAAATAAATCAGCAAAAAAAGCAAGAGGAGAAGAAAAAACTTAAAAAGGAAAAACAGAACGAAAAATCTAAAAAAAATGCTCAGGAGAATGATCATAGAAGCAGTATAAACCCAGTGAAAAACAGAGTAAAAAAGAGTCAAAAGTAAATAAAAATTTAAAGAAACAGAGGACCCTCTCTAATACCATGTGTTATTATTTTACAAGGATATTATTTGTAACTTTATTTTTGGTGTTGTATCGCTTCTCTTTTATTTGGTATCCTATAGTCCAGGATTATTATCAAATGTTCCTAGATAAACTACCATCAAATTTAAGATATTACGTGGAAGGTTTCACAGATAATATAAACTTTGTATATAGAAGCACAAGAAATGTTATAACAGATTTTCTTAGTAAAAATGAGCTAATACAAAGTGTTATAAAAAAAGTGACAGAAAGTGTAACTGGTCTAATAGAGAAAGTGTCTTTTTTGTAATAAATTAAAATTGCTAAAGAAAGTATATTAAAGATTTTTACTACTTTGTTTTTTTTTGTAGTGACTACTTTCAAGTCACCTGTGTGAATAGTCTTTTTGACAAAGGGCTTATTAGAGTTTATAAATAATAATAATGTGAGAAACTCAAGATAAAAACTTTGAGTAAATATAAGTATATAATTTTTTTTAATTTATTAACTTTATAAGTAAAAAAAAACATAAATGCCCTCTTTATAAAAATTCTGAACGGTTTTTTCAAAATTTGGTCCCTAATTGCTTTTTGTGATATCTTAATGCAACTAAGTTGTGATAACGGAGCATTGCAAACTCTGATGAGTTTATCCACAGAATTTAAATAAGGATGAGCCAAATACAGCAGTTTCATTTTCCTTCACGCTTACTGCTGCTAGAAATAATACCAATAATACAAAATAGATTTTGTTTTGTCATGAGAATAGAAGAAAGAGGATATTCAATTTCTCCATCCTGTAAGTCTGATTCGGAAAACAAGCGCACAGGTCAATGCAGATACCCCTTTTACAAGACCTTAAACTCATCTTGGATCACAAATATGAAAGGAAATCTTGGATTGGGGTGCCAAAAATCTTGTCCAGTTTAATGCCTCCAGAACAGTTCTTTGCTGTCACGAAAAAATTTGCCAATATCTGTTAAATATGAGCGACCAAGCTCTGCAGAACAAAGAGTTATTTAACCTTGTCTTAGCAGCTTCAAAAAAGTGGATTCCTCTTTCGAGTCAGAAAGTATTTCTCTTCTTCTAATCTGTACATTCTGTATGAATCCCAGATCAGACCCTCTTTAGAATATTGTTCTCATGTCTGGGGAATGGTATCTCCTACAACACTTAGCATTCTTAACTCCATTCAAAGTAGAGCTGTTCATCTAATTAATGATCCTGCATGTACAGACAAGCTTTCTTTTGCCCACTGACAGGCTGTGAAGGATATGTCTTCTTTTATAGGTATTTTTACGGTGTTTGCTCCAAAGGGTTGGCCAGTATAATTTCTCCTCTGGCACCTTCCAACAGAGAAATACGTAGTGCTACTTTTATGTATCCTTTTACAATCCAACTTAACCTTAATGGAACCTGTTACCCACAGAAGTTTTTCCTTTTCCTTTAACTATTTATGTCTCATGAATAATTTTCCTCTTACCTTACTTCAGACACCCACGGTACATTAGTTCTTAGGCCTTATTATGGATTATCCCCGGGTAAAAAAAAAATAAAACAAACATTTACTAACCATAGGAGGATTGTAACTTTATTTACAAGAAAAGTTAAGACAAAAAATGTAAAAAATACATTATGAATATTGCTCCACGCAACAATTTATTATTTTATTACTCAAAATAGTATCTCATGACAACAACAGGCGCAAAAAAGGTACACTATTCAACGAGACTAAAAGGGATATTTTTAGTACAAAAAAATGATAGCCCAATGTAAAGAAAATGCAACAAATAATAGATAAGCTGGGTCTGTTTGCCATATACACAATATATGTAACACACAAGAAGTCTATTAAGTCACCTTTGCTCTCATACTTACAATTTTTGTACAAATTTCGGTGCTAAAACAAAACCAAAAATTTAAACACAACACTATCATTTTTTTCACTAAAAACCCTTGGGACTAGGAATATATAAAGGCGATTTAATTACTCTACATCGTCTTCTTGTAAGGAGGCATTAGTAGTTTGTGCTTTCATCAATCGAGGAGCCACTGCAGGCAGCCTTTTGATTAACAAATGGAACACTTCAGGTTGTAAAGTTTGTTGCAGAACCTAAAACAGAGTAGAAAATTAAAGTAGAAATCAATAAAAATGATTTAGATCACTTATTTTTAAAGAACAGTTTTATGTTTACCTGCAAAAGGTCATTGGGTTGTCCACATACAGCAACTGCATTGCCCAAATGATCAACTCCATTTTCAAGGTCACCCGCAGCCAGAAGCTCTTCACCAAGCTGTATTTCTTGCAGGAAGAACCTTTGAACTGCTTCATGATCCTTCATGTCTGGGAAAACGGTTTTGCAGCGTTTACCTGATGTTGCTGCTGCTTTCTGAGCCCTGCGCCCTAAAGGAAGATAAAAATAAATTTTAGAAATGTTATAAATCCTTTGGTAAATAAACCTTAAAAGAGGGTGAAAAAATTGTATAATTATTTTGTAGCAAACCTTACAATGGACATACATAAACATTTAGGGTGCACCAAGTATACTCAGGTGTAATGTGTTAATATGTAAGTATATTTCTATTATATTAAATCGACATTTAGGTAAATAATTGGTTAAAATATACGTATTTAATAGCCATCAACAGCTTCAAACTGCACTTAAATATTATAAAAAAGAACGCTTTTGTTGAATAAGTTTACATAACCTTAAACTTACTTTCACGTAGTTTCTTCTTGAAATCGGGGTCATTATGCCTTTTTTTGTCGAAATAAATACAATATCCAAGGAAGAGGGTAGCTGAGACGCCTGCACACAGCCCTAAAACGGTTTTAGGGGATACCATCGCTCTTTTCGGGGTCTTTCAGTTTCTTTTAACAACCCTACCGTCCATGACGCACCAACCCACGCAAGGAAGATTTTCCTGTTTCAGATTTTACATATGTCAGAATGACAATTTCAAATGACGCGGTGACCTTTTTATCGATTGGTTCTTTTTGATTTATTTTGGTTTGAGTAAAGATGAATCAATAGAGAAATTGTAAAATAAGGAATTCCATGCATTTACCAGTTTATTTTTAGGTATGGAGGGTCAAACAAGTCAAATTAAAACGCATTTTCATAACTTATCGACAAAATGTATTTTGCAAATTTACGATAGGGTTTTTAAAATATTTTTTACATCATATTCACAAAATACGAAAGGAATCGATCGATCATATTCGGATCGTGATAATAGATGGTGCGAGAGTGCAAGACGTCAAATCTGACAGAAGTAAATTTTGGCATGTCAAATTAGTTGTCAAGTTTAGGTGTGGTAAAAAGTTTTAGATAAAAGCCGGATGAATCATTTAAAATACTAGAAACTAGTTCAATTAAATTAAATGTTAATGTAGAAAATTTAGTAAAAAATGGATAGTGAAGGTAGAAAAGTAATTGTTTGTGATAATGGCACTGGCGTAAGTACACAAGAATTTTTACAAGAACTATGAGAACCAGTATCTTTTAAAGTGGGTTTTAAATATTCATAATTTGCCTAATAAAGTATGCTCCAATTTAAAACTGCAAAAGTCCAGTAGTTTTGATATGAATTAAAAATTATTTATAGGTATAAATAATAACAATAATACACATAAAATAGAAAGTTTAACACTCCCTAAAAGTTTCAAAATTGTATTTTTTAATATTAAACCTCACTTTCCATAATTTAAGGGAGATCCATTGGACATCATTGTGTATAATATAATTTACAACATAACAGGGTTAGAGTTGAGCTTGTCACTTAGCAGCTATCACAAAGTAGCTTTAAAATAAATAAACCATGTTAGTGTTAGATCACACCCCCTTTTACAAAAGGCTAAATTCCTGAACAAGAAATGATCTCGAATTTAGAAGCATTTAAACTTGATCCAGTTTATATTCATTGTATGCAAAACACATTCTGGCTAGAGCACTATAGTGCATATGTAGGGTGCTACCTCAGATTTTTAATAAATGTTTAGAATAAGCTCTGTTCAATTTGTAGCCTTTAGCAAGATCTTTTTTTTTTGTAGTTTGTCAAATGTGGATATGCTGGTTCAAACTTTCCTGCTCACATTTTCCCTTCCATGGTAGGCCGGCCCATAATAAGAGCAGTCAACAAAATAGGAGACATAGAAGTTAAGGTAGGTTAAAAGCTTATAAGATTTTTCTAAACTATCTGAAGTATTACTTATTTGATTTAAATTTTGTTTTTATAGTATCTATGTTTTGTATTGTAATGTATTTTATTTTAAAATATCTATGTTTTTATGTTTCTAGGGGTTACATGTAGATGTAAGTCCACAGTTTATGTTTTTTTGTTTTAAACTATGTTGTTTACTTGTGCATCCTGTTTTGCTATCAGCACAAATTTTAGATACCAGAAAGCGAGTGTGGGAGATGAAATTCAACCAATTGGTTTAGTATGCATGGTGCATGCCAATTTATACTATCTTTAGCACATTCAAATAAATTACAGCGTAAATATCAGCACCCTTTCGCATTTGGTATCTGTAATTTGTGCTTTCAGTCACGAAAGTGCCCTTGTTTTTTGCAATTGTTGGAAAAACATAAAATTTTTCTATTTATATACAGGGTGTTTGGCACATGAGTAGACATACGTAAATCTGAGATAGGTGGAGCCTTGTGCTATGCGGTCCACCCAGATATTATATAAATTTTCAATTTTCAGATTTCAAACTGAAATAACTTTTTGAAAAATCATAAAACTGACAACATTTTTATTTTATTTTAATCTAGACTAATACTAGAATCATACAAATTTAATAATTGGGGCCCATGACAGCTACAAAGAAAAATACTAAAAACCACAAATGGGGTAAAAAAACTTCAAAGCCAACTTTTCATTGCATTAAAAAAAAAATAGAAATGATCAAGTATTTCTAATTAGTCAAAAACATCTTCAATTCATGACCTTTCAAATGATATGCATTAACCACAATTTGCTTAAAAACAGCAAGAGTGATTTGTCAACTTTATCAAAAGTAGAATTTCATAAAAAAATGCCCACCTTAATAAAGTGGACAAATAAGTCTTGCTGTTTTTAAGCAAATTGTGCATATTGTTTGAAAGGGCATGAATTGAATCCATTATTTCTAGTTTTTTTTTTAAAGAAGTGGAAAGTTGGCTCTTAGAATTATTTTTTACTTTTTTTTTGTGGTTTGAGGGTTCGTATTTATCTTTGTAGCTAACATAGGCCCGAATTATTAAATTTGTATGATTCTAGTATTAGTCTGGATTAAAATAAAATAAAAATGTTGTCAGTTTCATGATTTTTCAAAAAGTTATAACAGTTTTAAATTTGAAAATTGAAAATGTTGGAAAAAATCTAAAATAAAATTCTTGGGACCCAGGTAAAAATATCTGGGTGGACCGCATAGCAGACAACCCCACCTATCTCATGTGCCGAACACCCTGTATATATTTATTTCTTTATTGAAAAACCAGGGTGTTTTGTATTGACTATTATTATTTACTGTATGTGTTTTTGTTGTGTATTTTTATTCTAATATCAAATAACATTTAAAGTGCTTAAGTCTATTTTTATGCTTAGCCAATTTAACCGATTTACCTATAGGCCTCTGTGATTCTGTGATTGTCTCATAGGTTTCTTCTTTAGTTCAAAATAATATTTGTATACTTGTAACCTTTTAAAATATATTTACAGTAGCATTAAAAAGCAATCTTAAAATTTTACATGCACACAGGAGGTAGCAAGTACCCTCCCTGTAAGTAAACTTCGGTTATTTCACCAGCTTAATGAATTTAGCTTAAACTTAAATAAATACTGACCCCGACATTCACAGAAAAGGTTTAGGACTTAGATTTGCTCTAACAGACAAAATAATTAAACATGCTAAGCTCAGTCTCGTAAGAATTTAAGCTGTCTGAATACTGTGTATGTTGTATATGTGGACAGAAACTGAAGTTTGCTGTTCGTATTGTTTCAAATAAGCTGGGTATTACAGCAGCAAGAACAGCTTACTTTTTATTTGTTAAATATCACTTAACTTATGGAATATCTTTCTGTGGATACTGCAATCAACATCTCTTTAATTCTGCTTTTATTTATAATATAGTGGTCTGGATTTCCTCGTAATCTATTGAACGCCTCTAAAATTTTATCCCTAGGTTCCGTTTACATTTTGCGGCCTAAACTTATTTTCTCTATTTATTTTTTTAACTGGACTACATGCGGGCCATGGTAAAACCCTGATACACTGCTCTTCCATCCATTCATCGACTTGCCGGGCCGTATGAACGGGACACTTATCTTGCTGAAAGATAAAATTTCTGTCCGGAAATCGATCCGGTACAGAAGGAAGCATGATATTCTGTAGTAGATCTATATATACTTACCTCCACATTCCTTCCTTCGATAAAAGAACATACACCAAGTCCTTGTGCACTCAGCCACCCCCAAACATTTACCGAAAATCGCCCACTACTTCTGTCCTTTTGGGTATATTTTTCATCAAATCGTGTTCCTTGAGGCCTGTATACCTTAAGTATCCCATTATAGCACGACTGAAACTCTTTTTCATCGGTGAATATTATATTTTCCCAAAAAATCGGAGGTTCCAAGTAAAATTGTAGAGCAAATCCAATGCGTTGTTCTTTATTTCCATTTGTTAAAAACGGTTTTAAGGCTGCCGGGTGGCAGCGCAATTCGGATATTTGCCTTATTCTTCGCCGTTCTAACCGATGCCGATGCTGGAAAATTGCATTCCGTTTTTGCTGTAACTACAGATTTAAATGGTTGGTTTCTCAAAATATTAACTGAATTATTATCTTGTTCTTGATTCGATAGTTCGGGGCAACCACTTCCAGCTCTTCTCTCAAAGGAGTATGTTTCCTGCCATTTTTTTTAACAAAATGAATAGTACTCTCTGGGATGTTAAATTCTTCCGCCACATTAGACACTCACAAGACCTGTTTCTTTATTAGGTTTTTCAACAGGTACCTATTTATATTTAGTAGAAGATGGCATAAGCCTATTTTACGAAAGGGAAAAAAAATCCCCAGATTTAATGGTCGTTACTGTACAATCAAAACAAAAAATAAAAATAGGGTACCAATTCATGTGATCTTAAGTTTTAAATAAATAAAGTTTGTATATATGTATTTTCACTTTAATATTGTTACGGACTTTAGGTGTTTAGTTATTAGAAATATAAAAGGTTAGAATTATTTTATTTAGGTTAATAATTTATTTAAAATAGGTTACCTTAGGTTTTCCCTTTTTCGACGGTCATTGCGGATTATCCTGAGAGCGCTGGAGACATCCTTTTTACACTTTTCTTACATCCTGTAGTAAAAGAATCCTTCCAGCTAATTCTAGACTTTTCCAGACTTTTCCATTCTTTTCTTCTTGTTTGGTCATCATTTCTTTCTTCAGATCTTCTTTCATGGATTCCTGGCTGGTTTTAATTTCTTTCTTCAGATCTTCTTGGCTGGTCTTCATTTCTTTCATGGATTCCTGACTGGTCTTCATTTCTTTCTTCAGATCTTCTTGGCTGGTCTTCATTTCTTTCTTTAGATCTTCCTGGCTGGCCATCATTTGCTTTATCAGTGCAGTTAATTCTTCCATAGTTGCTGTTTGCTGTTTGGTCTCAACAGGCATTCAAATATTCTTAATCACTTTCGCTTTCTTGTAGGTCCTCGTTCCGCTTCTGACACCAATTGTTCCGTAACACCCCGTATAAAAACACGGATCCTGGTTTTACACCTTTTTATTGGAAATCTGGTTTACAAACGTTTCTATGCTAACACTTCAACGTAACGTAATAATGACAACTGTTTAACCTTAACTGTCTATCAACTTCTTATCTCGTCGGAATACAAAACTAAACTGACTCGTGCGGATTTTCCTCGCGCTTTTTATAGTGAAGTGGAAAAGAATGGAAAAGTCTAGAATTAGCTGGAAGGATTCTTTTACTACAGGATGTAAGAAAAGTGTAAAAAGGATGTCTCCAGCGCCCTCAGGATAATCCGCAATGACCGTCGAAAAAGGGAAAACCTAAGGTAACCCATTTTAAATAAATTATTAACCTAAATAAAATAATTCTAACCTTTTATATTTCTTATAACTAAACACCTAAAGTCTTTAACAATATCATTGTATACTTATTGGTCTTTTAGTGTTTATTTTTATAATTTTTGTTAATGAGCTTTTTTTTATATAACAATAAAAAATCTTTAACTTTGACTACTAAATTTAATTGGGGATATAGTGGAAAAAATTTAAACTGGCAGAATATTTTTTTGAAAGATATGCATTTTTCAATTTTACATTAAAAGTTTTGAATTTGATCATAAATGTTTGCTTTATTTATAAAAAAATGCATAAAAACTTTGTATAATTTATTAGACCTTTCAAAAGCTTATCTACAATTTTTTCTACAACACTTAAAAATAGGTGAAAAACACGTTTAAAAAAAATACAAATTTTTGCCTATAATCGCGACTTTTCGTCTATTTAAATTCAAGTTGAAGAATTGTTCAATTTTTTTTTATTTATAGCTGATTTTAAGTTTTGTCCTATTTTTGATAAAATATACAATGTTATTGAGGTTACAAATTATACTTGGATCGGAAAATTTGGATTTTTTTAGTACCATATGCACAATTTTACATAAAATTGCTCTATTTTAATATAAAATTTCGCCAAGAAAGGCTAGTCTAGGAGTTTCATGCTTACATTCTTTCGAGGATATGGGTTCTGTTGTGTTTCGCCATTATAAACCATTTCCAGTCCAAAACCTTTTTAGTGAATACGGCTGAGAAAGTAATTTAAAAATACTGTTTTTTTTTGTACTAATATTTATATATTTCTTTAAAATGCAACAGGTTTTTATTATATACTTTTTATATACTTTATAGGATCTTATGGTAGGAGATGAGGCGTCGGCCTTAAGGTCACTGTTAGAAGTAAACTATCCCATGGAAAATGGGGTTGTTAGGAATTGGGAAGATATGTGCCATGTTTGGGACTATACTTTCGGGCCAAGTAAAATGAATTTGGATCCCAAAAATACTAAGGTAATGACAATGTGTCCAACTCAGACAGAATGCTCGCTTTATCTCAAAAAGTGTTTATATACTACAGAATTCAACTTAGAAACATCCAGTTGACAGTATTTATATACCACTATTTTTTTCTTCAATAATTTCATAAATAATGATCTTTCGTTTGAAGAAGAAATAGCGTTTTCTGCTAGTTGTTAAGACTTGGGATCAGGGTTGAGATAATTAAAATCGCGATTAAAATCATGATTTTAATCAGTATGATATAAAAAAAAAATCATGATTAATTAAAAAAAAAATAATATTTTAACACTTTAACATTTATTTGTTTATAAAAAAAATAAAACCCAGACACATTTTTATGTGGTGTTATTTATTATATTATTATAATAATCGAAAAGAACAGCTGGTTATTGCAAAAATAAAACTTATTAAAAAATTAAAACTTAAAAAACCTTTTTAGTACAAAAAAAATACTTAACTTAAACAAAAAAAAATCAAAAGTGTTATAATTCTTAAATAAAAATACAAGTTTAGCTGCTTTGTCACTGCCAAGTCTGTTGTACATGTTCATAAGTAGAAAACATCCTTTTGATATCAGCAGACGATGCACAGGCACACAAAATAGAGATCACTATGAGAGCACTTGCTTAATTTCTGAAACATCTTGAGATCTCCACTGTACTGCTGTTACATTTTTTATTATTTCCTCTTAAAAGGAATCTCTGTCACAATTACCGCGGTTCTACTACAGTCAGAAGTCTTGCTACATGAATGTCCTAAAGCGAAATAGACTTTTTAAGCTGTTTGATTAGCCTCTCATCTGATCAAACAGGTTTTTAAAATAATTGGACCATCCTGTATAATAAGTAAAACACTTACCATTAAACAAAATGTTAAATCATCAGCAGGTACCTCCAAAAGCACATGTATCGAGGTCTGATGTATTTTTCTTTTCCTTCTGAATGTATTTTTCAAACAATCCTTAAAATGTATTTGCAAGTCCCTGTGGAATTACAACGTCTAATTCTTTCTCATTTAAATTTATCCCTCTATCTGAAAATAGAATAATTACATTAAAAAATCCTTGCACCACATGGGAAACTTTTTTAGTATTGATTTCCAAAAAAAAAATAAACGTTTTTTGATGGTAAGAGTTAGTACTTGTCTTTCCCCTTATCCAGCTCATCCATCATAATAAAGGTTTTTTTTTTAAATAAAAGTAGAAAAAACCCTTATTTCTGAAAATTTGTATACAAATATATCATTCGGAAAAATCGTTTAGACAGCCATCGAGATACCAGATTACCACCATGGCGCCATGATAAATTTTCGTTATTCTATACAACAAAACATAGGAAAAAATATCGTATAATTTAACACCTGCAAATACTTGTACCAGGAGTTCAACCTCCAGGAAACCATCAAGTTATTCATTATATTAATATACTAATATACTAATATAATACTTACTAAAGAACAGAATAATTAGGACCTTCACAAGCATTGGCTTTAACCATTAATTGAACTCTGAACCTGTTGTCGTTCAGTTACCAGAAACCGAAGTTGTCGAATACCGAGATAAAGGTGGGACGTTGTTTTTAATTTTAGCTATCGTTAAATTGAATACGTCGCATTGAAATAATGGTTACGATATTGTGCCAATCACAGTATTGTTTAAGGCGAAGAAATATTGGTATTCACCTCGACCTTTTAATTTAACCCAAGTTAAGTTTTCATTGAATAAACATTGCAAATTTTTCCTGGATTACATAAGCTTTAAATACAATAATTTCTGTAATTTTTCAAGGGTACAGTTTTCCCCCTTAGTTTTAAATATATAGAATCATTTACATAATAACAAGATATATTAACTTAATACTATTTTGATATGGTCTGAATATAATACTTGAATAGCATCAATTATTTCTCCTCAATTGTCCCAAACATAATTAATTAAATAAACTTTAACTTTTATTGGATAAATAAAAAATCAAACAATCAAAGCCTTGTTATTCACTATATTATAGTGTTTTCTGTGTGTTCTTTTGTCTGCAATGCTTTTAAATCTTTGGAGAGCAAACTAAGTAAATGTTCAAACACCCATATGTAATTACATATAGGGCAGTTGGACGACTCGGTAATTTTTCCATCATACTGACCATTTCTGCATTATCTGTAACAATACTGGTAACTTTACAGTTATATTCATTTTTGCACTTATTTATTGGGTTCATAGCCAATTCGGCAAGATAGTCAGCTGTATGGGAGGACCAGATGTATCTAGTCTTTATAAAGAACACTGTTTCCATCCTCTGCAGCCAAAACGACACAGATTATCGACTCATTATGTATATTGGACCATCCATCTAAGGACATGCAAACAGATTGTCTATAGTTAACTTATTAAAACAAATGATTTTTTCTTCTTCAAATATTTCATTCAAGAGAGTTGATGATAACTGAAATCTAAATGTGGAAGGTAACCAGCTCCACTTTCATGCCTTTTGAACCTCCTTATTTTCTAAAGCTCTAAAACTGCAATTGCTTTTTCTGCCCAATTTTTTTATCTTGACAGTTCGCACAACAAAAGTCCAAATAACCCTTACTTCCACTATTTTCAAGTTTCTGTTTTTTGCCAACTGGATAATTTCCTCTGCTAGTTCAGGCCTGACAATCTCCATGAAGAGTTTCAAGACCACTGCTAAAGTCACTAGTTTCACTTTTGCAGGTTTCCCAATACTTTTTAGTCTGTCTACTAGACCTTGCAATTACCACAATTTTTACATACTGCTGTACAACCTAGTTTGCCCCACTTTCTTTTTTATAAAATGCTGCCAAATACTAAATTCCTTTCTGCCCGGCTTGTCATGAGTCCAGTGTTTTGATAGGTTAACCTTTAAAGCAAAATATTACTGATAACTAAAATAAGTGCCTTTTCGTTTATAGAGCCGAGCGTTTTTTGCCAGATATTACAAGTTTCGACAAAGCAGCAAACTTGCAATACTGCGCGGACAGAAATTTTTACGTCGATACAAGTTTTTCAAGTTTAAACGAAATTTGCATATTAAAACTTATCCTTTTTGCTTAAGTCTCTGTACAATTCGTGCCTAAAAATATTTATTTACTAAACAAAATATAATTAGTTAAAAATGTTTAAAAATAATAATAATTTAAAAATGGTATTTTTTTTTAATGAAAAAAATCATGATTTTTTTGAACGAATCATCGATTTTTGATATTTTGTTTTTTTAATTACGATTTTTATTAACCCTGTCTGGGGTAAAGATAAAAGGTTATAGTAACTAGTTGGATTGTTCATTAGAGAGTTCTATAAGATCAGCAGTTTCTCAGATAAAGCCTGCATTTTCTCATTTTACTTCGCTTGCTAGTATTTGGTATTTTTTAAAACAGCTTAAATTTATCAATAAACCTATTTTCGCAGATTCTTTTGACTGAGCCACCGATGAACCCAACCAAAAACAGAGAGAAAATGATTGAGGTTATGTTCGAAAAATATGGTTTTGCAGGAGCTTACGTAGCCATTCAAGCTGTGTTAACACTTTATGCTCAAGTAAGAGTCTTTTATTACAAGAAAATTGTGTTAATACTTATAAACTACGGAAATCCTGTAATATTTGTTTTCCAGGGTCTTCTTTCTGGAGTAGTAGTTGACTCCGGTGACGGAGTAACTCACATTTGCCCCGTTTATGAGGAATATGCACTGCCACACCTTCCAGACGTCTCGACTAGCGGGGCGGGATATTACTGATACCTCATCAAGTTACTATTGCTCAGAGGTTATGCATTTAATCATTCTGCTGATTTTGAAACGGTAAGTTCTTTGGGCTTTTACATGGTCTTACAAATTAAGGTTAAATAGGCATGAAACAACATCCCAAAAATTTTATTTATTGTTATTACTTTATTTTATTATTTATTGTATTTATCATTTAAAATAGGATTTATGGATTAAAAAAAGTTCTTATTTTTACAATACAGGGTGTCCCAACTCTATTTATACACTAAATATCTCTGCCTCTGTACATGATACAGAAAAAAACTTAAGATAAAAAATGTGTGTTTGGTAGCACTAATTTTATTAACGGTATTGTTGAATATACAGGGTGTCTCAAATCACGTAGGTGACGTCCCCTATTCTTAATACATTGAGTAAACCGATTTCTGGCGCTTCTCATGACTCTTTCAAGCATAGCAGGCGTTATGTTGGCAATTTCTTCCTGGATGTTGTTCTTTAAATCTTGAAGGGTCCTTGGACGGTTCAGATAAACACGGGATTTCGAAAAACCCCATAGGAAAAAATCACAAGCGGATAAATCGGGAGATCGTGCCGGCCATTGCAAATCGCCCCTGATCAAAAAAGGAAGTTATGCTGCTTCGCCAGAAATCGGTTTACTCAATGTATGGAGAATGGGAGACGTCACCTACGCGATTTGCTCTTCAAAGTTATGTAAAACAAAACTTTAGGTATGTACCACAAGGAAGTTTAAAGGTGTATGGAAGCCCAATACTGTAGGACAAAATTGTCCAGGCGTGCAGGGCAGCGGGAATAGGGGGATTGGCCCCGCGGAGTTTGCGCAATGAATAGTAGGTCAGAGCCGGACTTCCATAATTCTTTGTTACTATCTATAAAGTTGACATCATCAAATGTCAAATTCAAGCAATTCACTGTTTTTTTTTTTATATTTTGCACAAAATTGTTGGTTATTAAACGATACTACCATAGAATATTTAAAATTATTGTGTAATATTGGATTTTATATTATCTGATATAATATGGAAAGAAGCCTTCTATTTAAATGGTCGATATTTTTGTGAGTTTTGTATTTTTACCACAATCTTTGTAAAGTAAATAAAAACACGATTTTTAAAAATAAATTTCAAATGTATGATAGTTTCATGTACTTATCACCAATTTTATGATAAAAGAAGGGCAAGATAAGTGTAAATGGTTTAATCTAATCCAAGATTCTGGTTTCACATTAAAAAGTGAAAATTTTTATAACTCTTTTTAGGCATATACTCTTCACAATAACAAGCATTCATGAGACAGAATAACGTGGTTAAAAATGTTTAGTAACCTTTGGTATCTAGGTATCCATTGTAACAGTATCCGTTAAATATTATGTGTCTACAGTATGTCGAGCTTAAAAAGTTAATAATGTAAGTTTAAGAAACCAAAATCTAATTTCTTTTAAACAAATACAGAAAAAGCAAAAGACTTTAACATAAAATTGTACTTTCTTATTTAATTAGAGGGACCTGTATATATTAAAATTTGCCTGGTTGCCCAGTAATTAATAATTTTGATCCTTGAAAAGAATGTACTAAATTATTAAATGAAATAAAAGTACCTAAATGTAAACCTTATTTTTTAGTAATCCACAGAAATACACAAACATTGTGGAAATCATCTAAAAGATAGTTAAGATTCCCTTACTTTTCTCACTGCTATTTTCTATGAAATTTTCATTCTATTATTCATAATTGATGTATTATCATTTTTTCGGTTACCTAACGTTACGTCTCATAAGAAGCACCGAATTTAAATATAAGAAATATTTACCTAAAGTTAAAAATAGGGTATTTCCCTTGGATTTGCAAGACAAAACCATTCATCCTCTATTCATTTTGTTACGATATTATAAGTAACAAACAATAAACACAAAATTATAGTCACAATTTAATAAACACTAATCACTAAAATAAGAAGGTTTTTATCAATCCAAAAAACTTCTGCACACAAAGCAAAACAATCGAAACTAATACGGCGCAAAGGGCACAAACCACAACGAAAATGACGAATGATGAGACGACGACACAGCGCGGATATAGTTTCACAGACAACCTAAGATCAAAAACGGTACTACGGCTCTCATAAAAGTATAATGTGTTGCCTAACTACACACTGATTTATCAGTAGAATCGGCGGGGCCAACTCTGACAGTTATTTTCATACTGGACTGGACATTTTTTAATCGTACCAACATTGTAAAAACCAATGCGTTTTATTAAGTTTTGAAAAAAGGAAGTTATGCTGCCGCATCCTGTATTAGAAAATATAAACTTTGGAGTACCAACTCGGCATACCAGATCTAGGCATCTCTTCTCTGTAAATACCTACCAAACAAATTATGATGTAACCGCGTTTATTGAGCGTTTAAGTATTAATTACAACAGCAATTATTCAACCAGAGATTTGTTTTGTGTCAAAGCAGAAACATTAAAAAGAAGTATGAACAATTTTTATTTTTTTCTTTAGGTGAGAATGATGAAAAAAACTTGCAGGACTCGCTTGAAACTGAACAAAGACTGGCTTTACTTGGGGTTTTTCGGAACCCCCTTTTACCAGATGGTAGAATAATTAAAGTGGGGGGTGAGCGGTTTGAAGCACCCGAAGCCCTATTTCAGCCTCATTTAATAAATGTGGAGGGACAAGGCATTGCAGAGTTAATATTTAATACTATACAGGTATGTATTAAGTTTTTAAAACAGAAATAGGTAATAATAAATATTCTTTTGTTTTTTAGGCTGCTGATATTGATATGAGGCCCGAACTCTACAAGCACATTGTACTGTCAGGCGGCTCCACAATGTACCCTGGTCTTCCTTCTCGTTTAGAAAGAGAAATAAAACAATTATACCTCGAAAGGGTCCTAAAAAATGATACGGAAAAACTGAATAAATTCAAAATCCGCATCGAAGATCCACCTAGAAGAAAAGATATGGTTTTTATAGGGGGCGCCGTATTGGCGGAAGTCATGAAAGACAGGGATGAATTTTGGATGTCTCGGAAAGAGTATGAGGAGCAAGGGTTAAGGGTGCTGAAGAAACTTGGAAACAGGGCTGGATAGGCTGGGGAAATTAAATTAAAGTGCAAATGAGAATACTTAAATAATTGAAAAAGTTTTATCCAGTTGATTTTTTTTATAATATTTTTTTATTAATATGATTACGATGATAATTTTTAGGTGATTATAATGTAATTTTTTCCACAACTTTGAGCATTTTTTGTAGGGCCTATTGTTTCATGTATTGGGATCAGAAGAGGAGGTTTGTGTAATGATTCCCAATTTGAAACACTGTCAGGGTTTTCCATATATTTTGACACTTTTATTTTAAGATGAAGAAACTTTAATTACAAATTTAGTGTTTTTCTGAACCGTCAGAATTTGTCATCAGATAAAACAAAAGAGCATCGAAAATGTGTTTCCGGGTTAGTTTTTTAAATGAACACCCTGTATATTATTATTTTTTTGGCTTCCTAACTTTACTCTATTTTAAAAATATATATTGTTGTATTTTCTCCTTTAAAATATTATATTTTAAAATAAACAAAACAAGGTATATGTGGAATACTTCTTTTTCTCAATACATTTTCAATAATGTTACTTGGTTTTTATGTTAATGTTAACTATTGACTTTTTAAAATAAAAACAGTATTTTATAAGCTAGTTCTTAAAACGATAATTGTTGAATTGAAAACATTCCCTATGAAACAAATTTACAGAATTTGGCGATTTTATTTCAATTTTCTGCGTTTTTATTTAATAAGTATTATTTTTTCCCCCAAAAGTTGGTTTTTTGTTTTTGAGGAAGCCCGGCGAAAAGTTTGGACTGTAAAATCATTTTTAAGGATCGGAGCTACTATCAAAAAGGGTGGAGCGCTGTCCCCAAATATTCATATGTCTGGTTTGTTCTGGTTTACATATTTTTTTCTCTTTTTTTTTAGAGTTGACAGTTTACTGTGTCAAATTTGTTAAGCCTCTAGTTTTTTAATTTATATGGTGATTGGTTTCCTTAATCTGGTAAATTTTCACATATCTACAATTAATTTAAACCGTTTTTTTGTATCAAAACACAATAGTTTGGAGAAACCAGTTAAAAAATTATATATTTTTATTAGTTTGTTTTTTAAAATATAAACCAAACTTTGATTAGTCGGATTTATATTTGTAGTTTCGTTATCCGGTGGGAAAAAAAGTATGCCCTAAAATTAAAATTAGAATTTTTGTCTCAATATTAGGTTAAAAAAATTTTTTGCGTTCAGAAATTATAGTCTTATGTTTTTTTTTATCTTAGGGAAATTAACAAATGATTTAGGGCTGGTTGTCCAACAATTTTAGGAACCCTTTGCACAAGGTATTCTTAAAATGGCCAAAAAGCAATCTGTTGGCTCTTGGAGATTTAAGGAACAAATAACCTAAGGGTTCTTTCACACGGGGAGCTTCACGTCTCTCGCTCCCATATAGGGCTCTTTTCGCCCCCACCCCCGAGCGCTCCCCAGATGCAGGAGACGTGGGGCTCTCGTCTCCCGATACGGGGGGCTCCCGCTCTCCGTTTGAAAACTCCATTGGAAAGTTGCTTTTTTGGGGCTAAAAGCCTTCCCCCCCAGGGTGAGGAAGTAAGCTCCTGTGAAAGGTGCCTAATGGTTCCTTAAAATTGTTGGTGCAACCGCCATTAACAGTATATTATCATTTTTCATTTGTCTATAACAATTAAAAAAAAAAATAATCTTGTAGTAATTTATTAACAAACTTAGTAATAATTAACAATTAATATGTTAATCATGAATAATAAACAAACCAAACAGATAATTTTTTAAAATATATTGGCTTTTTTTTCAGACGTGAAAATGCGGGATCATTTTCGTTTTTAGTTCTTCAATGTCCGTTATTCTACAGTAGGAATCCCTTCCTCCCGCGACCGGGAAGTGTATTTACCGTGTTCGAATAATTTATTTTTTTAATATAATTAGTGTTTAAAAAAA